>CABHPQ010152632.1:0-10055 GCA_902168405.1 Peromyscus aztecus
ACTGGGTCCTGTGCTCAGTGCATGAATTGGCTGTTTGAAACCTGGGGCTTAGCAGAGACACTTGGCTCAGCCTGGGAGGAGGGGACTAGACCTGCCTGGTCTGAGTCCACCAGGTTGATCTCAATCTTCTTGGAGTCTTTGCCCTGGAGGAGATGGGAATGGGGGGTGGGCTAGGGGGAAGGGGAGCGGGGCGAGAGGGGGGAGAACAAGGGAATCCATGGCTGATATGTAAAATTAAATTATATTGTAAAATAAAATAAAATAAATTCAAAAAAAGAAAGAAAAAGAAAAAATTACTAGTTTTAAATACTTCACATTGGATTGGATTGTTTTATATTATATACACTTTATATATATTGAAACTGATATTGTTAGAAAACGCTATATGTATATTTCTAATTGTACTTATACCATTCATTTAACAAATAATGCAATTTTCTGATCCTTGAATGTTATTATTACCAACTATTAGGGTAAAAAGAAATGAAAGTTAGTAGTTAGATATTACAATAGAACTTGTAGTCATATTAGGTATGTTTTCAGGATTGAGCAGATATATTTTAGATAGACAGGTCATCTTCAAACCCTTCAGAGATCTACAGAATATGGCATTTAGAATGTTTTAATAACTTAGAAAATTTTTCTTTTTTGTTATGACTATGAGACATGTTGACTCCTGGCAGTACCAATCTACTTCAGAGAGAATATGGGCATCGAAGACACTCCATATGGAGTTTATCTTCACCTTGGCAAAAATAGCCATTTGGGCAAGAAACTGTTCTTGCCTGGACTGCTTGATCAACTGGACATACAGGACCCATAAAAAGGTGACCCCTGAACTTTGCTTGACAAAATGGTCCTTCAGGTTCCTGCTTTACAGAGGAAACTGCCAGACATTCTACAGGACATAGAGAAAAGTGACTGAGAGACTCTAGACCTGTGGGCTAAAGAAAGATGCCCCAACTTTACAAGAGAAGGTTGGATGACTGTCCAGGCTGTCAGCTGTCTCTGTCTACCCTACAAGACTCCCAAAAGTTGCTAGCATCCTTCTCCCATTTCTCAGATAATATTATATCCTTCTGAGGTCTTTGATGTAGTTGAAGACTAGTTATAATTTTTCTTAGTTATGATAAAAGATAAGTTAGATATAAAACCTTAGACTCACAAATATAAGATAGATAGGATATCCTCTTTAATTTTGCCAAATAAACTAGTTATTATAAATAGACTAGATATTGTAACTGTAATTCTTGCTTGGTAATTGTTTTGTTATCTGTAATTTTACCATGTTAAAGTTAAAACCTTCCTTTTTGAAAAAGAAGAAAAGGGGAAGTGCTGTGGATATTGCTCTGTATAAATAAACACTGATTGGCCAATAGCCAGACAGGAAGTATAGGCGGGACTAACAGAGAGGAGAATTGAGGAAACAGGAAGAGAGAAGGGGGAGACTGCCTGGAGCCCGGCCAGGACAAGGAAGATATAAAGTGCCAGTAAGCCACGAGCCTCGTGGCAAAGTAAAGATTAACAAAAATGGGCTAAATATAAGAATAAGAGCTAGACAATGATAGGCCTGAGCTAATGGCCAAGCAGTTTAAATAATGTAAGAGTCTGAGTGTTTATTTTATAAGTGGGCTCCAGGACTGGCCGGACTTGTGGGACCCGGAGAGAAAAGCTATCCAGCTACAAGAGACAATCAAACTAAACTATTGGGAACTCATGAACTGTGGACCAATAGCTGTAGAGCCTCCACGGGACTGGACTAGGCCCACTGCATATGTGATATGGTTGTATAGCTTGATCTGCTTAAAGGTTCCCCTGACAGTAGGATCAGGATCCATCCCTGGTGCATGAGCTGGCTTTTTGGAACCCACTACCTATGGTGGGACACCTTACACAGCCTTGATGCAGGGGGAGGGGCTTGGACCTGCCCCTACTGAATGTACCAGGCTCTGCTGACTCTCCATGGATTGCCTTACCAAATTGGAGGAGATAATGGGGAGTGGGATGGGGCTGGGGGGGGAGAAGGTTGGAGGGGAGAGAGGGGGGTCTGTGGTTGGTATGTAAAATGAATAAAAATTCCTTAATAAAAAATGTTATTTACTGTTTAACTTAAAGTATCATATAACCAAGCCAAAAAGGTCATGCAAATTTGAAAAAGATGAGGAAAAGGTTAATCCTCTTCTCTAGAGGTATGTATGACATTGCCCAGTACAGAATTCACAAGAGACAGCACCAGTGGCTGATGCAAGTCACTTTCAGTGTAGAAAAATATTGATATAGTTTTGAAAGACCTAATTGCTTCTGCCGACTGCAATGTGAACTGGTTTTGAAGCTAAAGAAGAAGGGAAGAGACCTGCTTTGTGGAAATTAATATTTAATTTTAAGACTTGAATTATCTTGCCCTTAATAGAGTTGTCTGATTCATAATTCAAATATTAAACTCAGTCAGCTTTGAATGTGTAATTTGATGGACTGAGTATATTTTCATTGCTATATTCTAAAAGACAGACATCAGCATTTATTTGTTTAGACTTTTATTTATTCATTTATTTGTCATCCATGTATTTTTTGTAGGGGAAGTATAATAATAAACTAAAAAAAGAGGGTATACTTTTAGTCTAAGTATATCATCCTTTAGTTTTATGCTCTGTGATGGTTTATCATATTTCTATCAATTGCAACAAAAAGAGTGAGGGTCAAAGTTGCCCTTGGTGGGAGGGAGAGATTGTTCATGTGTGCATCTATATGTGCTTGTGTGTGAAAGAAATGGAGAAAGAGAAAGTGATAGCATTTGCCTTTCTAAATCTATATACCTTCAGATGTATACAAATACCATATACATTTAATGGGGTTTGCATGTATGTGTGTGAATTTGATGCTGTAAGAAGTTTTTGGGTAGCTGTTTTCCTAGCCCACCATTTTATCTTTTTTGCATCTTTACAACTGCATGTCCCTTAAAGTAGGTCAGAATATTTTCTGGTATATTCTAAGAAGTGTGTGTCATTCAATAGTGCTTGATAATTGTGGTTAGAAAGGAGAAAGACATGAAGGACCCAAATGTACAAATACATTTCTTTCTTATTTATTCACTCAAGAATCTTCTAAATTATATGCAATCTATATATGCTGTATATATATGCACACATGTGATAGTGACACATCATGTATGAACCACATATCCAGATGATTTTCAAGTGAGCATTTAACATAGTTAAGACTTTGATACATCTCATCAAAAACATTTGTTTTTATTCCTGAACTTCTGTTGCCTCATTTTAGCATTTTTTTTTATTTTTTGAGATTATTAGAGAATTTTATCATTCTATCTTCTGCTGTGGGATGTTCTGTATGGCAAATGTGTTGCTCTGATTGGTTAATAAATAAAACACTGATTGGCCAGTAGCCAGGCAGGAAGTATAGGCAGGACAAGCAGAGAAGAGAATTGAGGGAACAGGAAGGCGGGGGTGGGGGGGAGACTGCAGCTGCAACCAGGACAAGGAAGATGTAAGGTACCAGTAAGCCACGAGCCACGTGGCAAAGTATAGATTAATAGAAATGGGCTGAATATAAGAGTAAGAGCTAGACAATGATAGGCCTGAGCTAATGGCCAAGCAGTTTAAATAATATAAACATCTGTATGTTTATTTTATAAGTGGGACCCAGAGAGAAAACTCTCAGCTACAATTTTCCCTTTTCTGCGTCCAACCCTTCCCACATGCCATCCCCTCTTGTTCTCATTCAAGTTGTGTGTGTGTGTGTGTGTGTGTGTGTGTGTGTATCCCACTCAGTTTTTAATGTTATTTGTATGACCATTTGGAATTGGACAACCAATCCTCTTCCCTGAGTATGATGTTTTTCCTTACTCCCATGCCTTCAGATTTCCTTAGTTGACTGTAGTTTTTGTGTGTGTTAGATTGAGGCCATCCGAGCTTTCCCTCTTTTGTGTTAGCATGTCAACTCATATCCCCCTTGTTCTACTCTGTCATTTAAGTGACCACCAGTAATAGAGAGGCTTTGTGGGTATGATTATGCTAGTTATTTTGAGATAAATTAGCTGGTGGATTAAATGGAATCACAAGATTCTTCAAGGAAGGCAGAGGAGAGCATTACAGGCAGAAAAGGAGATGTAACCATGGAAGTACATCTTAAAATAATGGGGTGGGATAAAGACTAGGAAGGCCCTATGATGCAAACAGTCAGAAGGACAAATTCTGCTCCAGATCCCATTGCCAAAATATGACTTAAAGGATATGAAGAGCCAGAAATAGTCACAGAAAATGAGACAGAAATACAGAAAACGTGCGGTTATTGTGTTTGAGTATTACAAGCTATCTATAACTATCAAAAGTAATAATCTTGAGATGTAGTTTGATTATATAACTTGAATTTATTTAAAATCATGAGATTTTTATTTCAAGTTTCCATTTCAGCAATGGCATTTTATTCTGATAAGCTTGTGGGTTGGTCTTGCTACACAAAACAAAATTTCATAATGGTGATTCTCCAATTACTAAGTAGGAGAAAATGATATCATGGTGTCCAGCTAGAGAGTCATGTACCTCTGCCTTATTTTCCTTGACTTTTTAAAAATTATGTTGTCCTACCCTTAATGATGACTTTGCTATCTCCAGAACATTGTCTGGGTTCGTCTCAATCCATCCATAAATGTAAGGCCCAAATAGAAGTGAGCAGTCTGAAGAGAGAGATATTCTATATAAGGTATATTATCCAATTTCAAGTCAAATAAACTGTCCACTGATGCAAAGATTTCCATGGACATAGAACAGCACAATGCAGACAGAATATATTCTTGAGTTGCTGTTTCTAGAAACAGGAAGCACATCTGTAGTCTGTTTCTGTTCACTTATATTTTTTCCCATCACTATAAACAGCATGTTATTAACATCTCCCTCCAGCAGCCTGTATTGTACTTTACTAGATGTAACATCCTTTTTTGATCTGTCCATTCTCAAAAAATCTGTGTTGTAAGGTCTATTTCTAATCTTCTCCCTACACCTTCTCCTTTTGGAGCTGTTCTGGCTATCTTAAGACCTTCATCTCTAAATTGACACTGCAGTTATCATCTGTATTACTCAATGATTTTCTTGTGTGTGTTTTTTTTTAAACAAAAAGAATAGGTAAAGTGCTCAGTTCAAAAGGATTGGTTCTGGAAAGTTGAAACCATGTTGATACATTCTACTGCTAAAATTGGTTGCTGAAGAGATTCCAACAATTTCCTTAAATCTCAAACGGTTTTCAGGCTATTACATAAGCCTACTTATTTACTTTAAGTCACTGTGCTAAAGAATTCTCATAGTTCTTTGTATGGTCACATACTACTAAAACAATTCCAGGTATCTTCCCTATTTAGTCTTGTAAATTTGTGTCAGTATTAGTTCAAAATGCTTCTCTTTTCCCATTCTTTATTATCTATTCTATTTTTTTTCTCCCGATGACGGTGGAGATTTTAGAAAATTCTGGAGCAGTGACACAACTATCATCCTTGGAGAACTGCTGTCTTGCATTACCTTAGAGACAGGAAAATACTGTGACAAAGCATCTCTGTTTCCTGGACCTGAATTATGGATGTCATGTCACCCATGCACTGGCTTAAGCATCATTCAAGATGCAGGGTAATGTGCCTGGATGTGGAGAAGGAACTAATACTGAGAACGTGAAACCTGACTGGCCGTAGGCACTGACTTGTGCTGTCTGGATTTGGGGCCCAGTAAGTTTCTGCACATTATTGATTTGACAAGGAGATAGCCATCCACTTAAAGAGGCAATAAGTTGTATGAGACTCTCAGAGACATTTGAAACAGAGATCAGCTGCACTTCCATGGCTATTGATTTACCCAGTGAAGCATGAAATTTGATTATCCTCTTTTTTTATTCCTTGATTGTCATGACTAATTGGACATAAGCCATCTAGTCTAGCCAGGCTAATGCTAAATACATGACTCAGTGAGTAGCTGCCCACACAGGACAGTCTTTGCACTCCCCATATAAAAACTTAGGAGGCGGATTTGGTCAGCACAGAATGCTGAAGATGTCCAATTGCTCATTAAAGTCTTCGATATGAGCACTTTCAGAATCTCTGCACTGCATGAAGTTTTCAATTACAAAGCAGCAGAGACCAGGACAGGGTGACACATAAGAGCTGGTGGGTGTGAAGGAGATGTGCAATGGGGGATAACTAGGCTAGTATTCAGGAGCCTTGGGAGCCAGCTCTCAGCCTACAAGAAATATCAGTAATAAGCCTTTATTAGATAGTTCGTTATACGTTTCTTGAATTTGTCTAAACATGATGTCATACTTTTTTTTTCTTAAGTGGAGAACTCATGCCTTGACTGTATAGGAGATTTCTGGAAGACTTCTTAACTATCAAATGGTGAAACTGTGATATTCCAGGTAGGTCATTTGGCTTTAGATCCTGCCAAAACAGCATGCTCTTCTCTGCTATTTGAATCACTTAAATTCAAATAAGTGAAAGTGGATAGGTATACCCATATGCATGACAGATTTTCTCTGAATGTTTAGTCTAGGTCTATATTGTCTTAGTTGTCCTACACACCCATTTGTTTTAAATTATATGACAGTCTAACCATGTGTTCCTGCAAATATACCTGCCTCCAGGAGGTATGGGAGCTCCACAGGTTAAAGGAAGGGCATTCCTACACAAAAGCAGAAGGTACTACTGAGATGTCCACAGAAACCAAAAGTGACAGGCTTTTGTTGTACATGGACCCCAGCAATGTGCTGAAGCTCTCAATTTTTCTCAGATAGTTTTATATGAGCCCCTTTTATTTTTAATGTTAACAAAGAGGAAGTCTGCAACCTGCTGTCTTGATTTGTCTGCACTGAAAAAGCACAAAATTATTTTTACAAAGAGCTCATGTATTCATAGGAAAGAGCATATTATTTGTATGAACTTGAGATATATCCGGTCACCTAACTATCTTGGTGACATAAAATGAGTCTGATAAGTTATTTTAAATGCTTTTAGATATTTTCTAGTACACAAATTTGTATTTGCATCACAAAAGCCAAGATCTTGAACTTGATTACATATTACTGGGAGGAGTAAGAAATTCATACACTTTTTAAAAATTCCTGAGGAATAGGTTATAATAATAAATAATTATGAATACATTTATTCTCAGTATACAAGGTAAAACCTGGATAGGAAAATTAATGTCAGAACTCAAAAGGTGACTCAAATATTAATTAAAAAGCATTATGGACAACTGTTATTCTAGCATTAGAAAAGCATCTCAGTGTAGGATAAATTTTCCCAGAAAAAAATGAAATTGAATAGCAGCTGATTATATTTATTTTCAGTTGCAAGGCTTTCAAGTTGTAAGTGAAGTTATGTTCATCAGTGGTGAACCCAAGAGGATTTACTAATGAAAGAGATAGCTTGCTTGGTAGAATGAGGAGTTACCTACAGGGGGAGTGTTTTTAAATGAGAATTTACTTTGATTTATATAATTGGGATTGCTATCCTTGTTAGTGCTGTCATTGCTTCTGTGTATTACAGTCAGCTTTTAATCCACTTTAAAGACTACACTTAGTGGTGGTTGCATAGAATGTCTATTAGTAATGGATCAACCCATTTTTTTAATTTAAGAATGCTTCAACTTCACTCTGATATGATTTTACTAAGTAGAAAATTCTTGTCTGAAAATCCTTTTCTTCCATGATGTTGAATTCATTGTCTTGTCTCCCATCTCTATGAATTGCAATAATGGCAATTTATGATCTTTCTTGGTATGGATCTCTTTGATTTTATCCTCCTTAGACTTTATTAAACATCCTAGCTGTGGAAGATTTTGTTAATTAAGTATTTGATTCTCATGTCTTTTCTCCTTTCCTCATGAGATTCCCTTACACAAATATTGGTATGATTAATGTTACCATGTAGGATTCTTTCATTTCTTCCTTCTTTCTTTTTGTGCCTTGGACTCATTTGATGCATGCCCAACCTAGCTATAGACATAGCCTAACAAACACATTTACAGATTACAATGTAACATTGCAATCTCAAAAGGTTGAATATTCCTGTTGAATAGTCTCCATGGAAGTATTTGCTTCAGTATTTTTTGTTTTTCTATTTGCTTATAATTGTTAATATCTTTTTTCCTCGAAGAAGTCTAGAATGACCTGGGATACAAACTCTTTGAGCATGGGAGTAGGTCTCTGAGCATGGGAGTAGGTCTCAGAGCATGGCACATCTGTAGGTTAAAGTGAGAAGATGCACGCATTATGAGTGGTTATGGTAGAACTCTGAACTGTATCAAAAAGGATACAATGGGCTAAGCACAAGCATGTATTGTTCTTTACTTCCTGATTGTGGATATAATGTGATCAGCTATTTTAAGCTCTTGATGACTTCACTTTTTTGACATGATAAAAAAATACACTTTACTTCTGAGCTAAAATAAACTTTCTCCCATTAGTTGTCTTAATTAGGATATTTTAGCACAGCAACAGAAAAATAAGACACTGCTCAAGTGTGGTTATATGCACCTAGACTGAATTTTTAAAACTCTTTTTTCTATTAAAAATTATTTGGTTTATTTTAAGGACTCTATATATAAGCAATAATCTCTATTTGGGAACACATCCAAAATATTATGCTTATAATTTCTGTAATTACTTATAAATTAATCCTTTACTTCTTTGGACTTATTCAAAATAACTGATTTATCTAGTAAGGCCAGTGTGATTATTTTCTTAAGAAAATTTCTATTGAGTATTTTCTTTTTGTGATTCACATTTTCTACTTTCTTTGCATATATCTATTTTGTGTAAAAAACTGTGCATTGTAGATAACTCTGGGAATATTTTCTACCTTCAAAATGTTTATTTTTGTTGCTATTTTTTTTATCACATTGTTTCTTGCACTCATTTTTGGCTTTATAAAATAAGAAAACTATGTTTCTCCTCCAAAATCCATCATTGTCTACATTCAGAATACACACACACACACACACACACACACACACACACACACACACAACCACTTAGTACACATTCAGTTTAAAATATAAAGGGATGAGTTTGAGAGAGATGAGTTTTCTAAGGAAGAAAAAAATAGCACATTAATGAGTGGCCATTTTTTAAGCATGGTTACAAGAGCTAGAGATGAGAATAGTCAGGAAGTATGGGGAGTATATGAGACAAATAATTAGATGTATATTTTTTATCCTTTGGGTAAGAGAGGATATTATGATGAGTAAAAGAACTATGACACAAGCAAGTGAGACCGTGTAGTCTCCTGCAATGAAGTAATTGTCTCCAAAGTTTTTCACTTAACATTTTCAATAGAAATCAAGAATACTTTGATAAAGTGGTAGAAGTTATAAAAGGGGTTGACAAGGTAATAGAATGTCGCTTCATATGTAATATGCAAACTTCCTTAAATATAGTTTGTAAGAATTATCAATTTGGTGGGTAATATGAATTAGAGATACCAACTGGGGGATTCTTTGGTTACATCGAGAAAGAAATATGATGGCATGAGCTAAGTGCTGGTAAAATGGTTTATTGTTTTCTATGACTGCTGTAACAAATTACAGCACATTTTGTTACTTAAGGAATGAAAATATATTCTCTCTGATTTCTTCCTACAATGTACATTTAATTTAATTTGGGCTGTATGCATAGTTTATTATAGTCTTCCAATAAAAAGATACCAAACCATAGACAAAATGCCTGTGATGCTATATTATATAACTCTTCAAATCCTTTTGAATTCTAAAAACATAATTCCCATTATTGTCACTACCTGCACATTTGATTGGCTATGATGAAATACATTATTTCAATAAATTTGCAAAAAACTGAAAGTAACAAAAATTTGGAGCATTATTCTATAAGGCATTTATTTTATCCTTGGGATACTGTTGCTGATAGGGCTACTAAGGCAAAGGGTAAAAGTAAGTCCTTTGTTCAGCTATAGAAAGTTTCTTTTTTTCTTTTTTTCTTTTTTTGAATTATTTTATTTTATTTTACAATATAATTCAACTTTACATATCAGCCATAGATTCCCC
>CABHPQ010152633.1:0-28832 GCA_902168405.1 Peromyscus aztecus
TTTTTTTTTCTGAATTAGAAATGTCTTTCCTTGTTTTAGCTGCTTTCCCCCTTGCTATAGAAAAATAAATAACAAAAGAAAATTAAAGGAAAGAAAAGGTTTATTTATTTCTTTTAGTTCATAGTTCAAAGGTTTGATTTGCCACGGCAGAGAACCTGTGGCACCAGGAGCATGGCACGCTCCTGGTCACATGGCAGCACAGACAGGAAGCCGAGAAAGATAAATGCTGTCGCTCAGCTAGCCTTCTTTTTATTCAGTCCAGCCTGTGAATGGTGCCAACTCAGTTACTCTAATCTAGACAAATCCCTCACAGATATGATTAGAAATTTGTTTCCATGGTGATTCTAAATATTATCAATTGACATTCAAGATTAACCATCACACTCCTGCAGAGAAGAGAAGCTGATATGACTCAAGAAACTGATAAAACCCAGATTGCCCAAGAAGCGTACAGTTACAAGATTCAAAAGGCTTTCTTCTTGAGGTTATAAAAGCAGTAGACTATTGCCAGGTCAAGGAAGCCTCCTCCAAAGAGCTTCCTTCAAGTTGGGCAGAGAGAACACGTGTGACAAAGCTTTCAGGAATTGTCATCATGCTGAGATGGGCATTTTGGTGAAGCAGTTGCTCTGGAGTCATCCATGTTCCCTCACCCATGTTTCCATAAACAAGCTCAATAAATTTATTGGTTCTCTAAGCTGTGGTTCTAAGCTGGGCGTAAGTAGAATTATTTCCTTGGCAAATAGACCTTTGTTCATATCTCCACCAGAAAGGTCACAAAATGCCTAACAGGGACCAACAGAATCAAGGCTGAGTTGAAGAAGGACAGTTACATGACGTCTGCAACACAGAACTGAGATTGACCCATTTTAGGGTGGAACATCTGTGTAGACAACCGTGCTATGGCTACCTTTCCTTATGTGGCATGGTGTAGTTATCTCCTTGGTGTAGTCAAAGTCGCATGTTCCCTGACATGGATGATAAAACATGTTAGATGATGCTGATTTGTATGACAGCAGAATGCCCATGTGGGGAATCTCAGGGTGGCTGTCTCCTTCTCTGTGGTATGTCTTCTTGATGATGGAGTTCTCTATACAGGTGTAAGGAGACAGTCAAAATATGTAATGGGCTAAAGAATATATTTCAGCCATTAAACGTAGCACATATGATACAGAGCCATTTCCCTCTGAGCATCACCCGTGGGGGAAAGGCATTGCCATTTTCTTCATGGGTCTGAGGCTCTGGGGTCCTTGACATAGTTATGACCACGTCAACAGTACACATCACTCAGGATGTCATTCTCTCAGGGCTTCTTCTCCTCCCTACAATAGACACTGACAATTGACACTACAGGCTCCCCTCTTCCTCTATCACCTCTTCTTCATTGTGCTCCATTCCACAGAGAAGTAATTAGGACCTCAAGGGATTAGAAAACTTCCTAAGGGCATTTATATGGCAAATATGGTAACATATGATTTTAATATGTAGTCTTCCCTTTGGAATCAATCCCCCTTCTAGGTGCCCTTTCTTAATTCATCTCCTCCTGCTGCCCTCATCCTAGTGTGCAGTGGTATTTCTCACAGTGACTCCTTATAATGGTTGAATTGCAATGTCACTAAAGCCAAATCGCTTTGTCAAACTTCTAAGGCCTGTTTGAAGCTGTTTCCATTTAACAGATCAACATTTCCTAATCTTCCTTATGTATAGCCTCTATTTTATTGGATCTCTGCTCTTACTGCAGTCATCATGCCATGGCCTGTTCCTCCAGGACATTGATACGTGGATCCCTGCCTGCCTGTCCTCCAGATAGGCTCCTGCATGCTTGGTCTGCTCCTCTATGTTTGCCGTCTTCTTCACTCCCATCTCATTGAGTTTCCCATCAACACATCATTTTTTGACTCCTATTTCATAGATCAAGATGCTTAGCATATTAATTTCAACTTATTGAGTTTCATGCACTAGGAAACTGAATGTACACTATTTAATATCATTAATCATGATTGAGTATATAATACTAATATGGAGCTCAGGAGGAAGACATTAAGCTTGTCTTGGTAAGTGGAAGTTGGTCTACTTGTGGGTATGATGCTGAGATGTTGTAATGGTTAATACTGAAAGTCAACTTGACAGGATCTTGGATAACCTAAGAGGTAAACCTCTGGGCATGTCTATGAAGGAGTTTCTAGATTGTGTTAACTGAAGTAGGAAGACCCATCTTAAATATGGGTGCCACCACTCCATGGGCAGGTGGAGTAGATATTAAGGTGTGTTACTTTTGTTTACTTTTCATTTTTTTATCTCTGTGAAGCTCTGTTGCTGTGCCTGTGTAAAACACCTGATGGTCTAATAAAGAGCTGAAAGGCCAATGTTGAGGCAGGAGAAAGGATAGGCAGAGCTGGCAGGCAGAGAACATATATAGAAGGAGAAAACTGGGAGGAGAGAAAGAGGAGAGTTGGCAGCCAGAGAAGGAGGAGGACTCCAGGAGCCAGTCACCCAGCTACACAAACAGCAAGCCACAGAGTAAGAGTAAGATTTACAGAAGAGAATGGGAAAAGCCCAGAGGCAAAAGACAGGCTGACTAATTTAAATTAAGAAAAGCTGGCTAGAATCTAAGCCAAGCTGAGGCTAGACATTTATAATTAATAATAAGCCTCTGTGTGTGATTATTTTGGAGCTGGGTGGTGGGCTCCCCAGAAGAGCAAAAAACTAACAACAGGCTGGGGTCCTTGACTGAATAAAAAGGAAAAGGGGATCTGATTATCAATATTCATCTCCCTCTTCTCCCTGGTGACATGTGGAATGTGACTCTGTTCCATCACATGCTCCCAGCATTGCATCACCATGATGGACTGTGTCTGCAAACAGCTGGAATGAACACTTCTTCCTTTAAGTTGCTCTTCTTAGGTGTTTGATCACAAAGGCAAGAAAAGTAACTAATACCAGTTCCCACTAGTAAATCATATAGAGACGTGCAGACAGAGACATGGCTTCAGCTGTTATTGTGGAAGCGGTAACAGAAGCCAAGTGTAGTTGAGAACGTTTAACACTACCAAAAGGACAAAATTGGATGCTAAGGATTCCCAAAACCAGTGGGAAATATAGAAGGACAAACAAAGCTGAGTAAAAAAAGCTGTGGGCAAGGAGATGTAAACAGGAGAGGGCATTGTCCTTCAGGAGGAGTCCCCTGAGCACATTCTTTAGAAGCAAGTATCCTAATATTATGTTACCCTGAAACACCAAGTAGATGCCCATGTGTAGGTCCTTGGATATGCCTATCCAAGACCATTGCCTGCATGGCAAAATGTTACCATACTTCCAGAGCTGCAGAGGTATCAATTGAATCCATGTAAATATACTGTTCCAACTCAAAATGATAAATTGTAGAACAAAATAAAAATTTCCTTAAGCATTATAAATGAAAGCAGTATGCAATTTAAAATGTCATATTTCAGGTGTAGTATATGAGCAAGATTCCTATAATCAATCAGTCAGAGAAACTATTATTTTAGGACTATTTGAAAGTAGATAAGGTGAAAATATAATATTTTAAGAATAAGAGGAGAGTGATGATATATGAAAAATTGCCTTTTATATCAACATATTGGGTTCCCAGTTAAATTTAGTGTTATTTTCTTTATAGAATCATAACAAGTTAGAGGCTTCAAATACCTCAAGAAGGCAATAAATATTGGTGAGAAAAATCTTATATTTCTCTGAAACTGCTTTAATATCTTTCAAACTAAATGTACTATCTGTGTAAAGCCAAATAAGAATTTTTTATTATATTGTAGGGGCTTGGGTTATTGCTTTAAAATGTTTAAAGAATAAAATTCAGTTGCCTTATACTTTTCCATTACATACCACATACACTATAATACACTGATGTACATATAACATTGTAATATAAAGGTATATTATATACAGAAAAGAGTATCAGGGGCCTGAAATTCCCATGTAGTACATGGTAAGTTTAAAATATTTAAATATTGAGTGGCCTAAGATCTTAGAAGTTAAAAAGTGGAACGGTATATATATACATATATATATACATATACATATATATGTGTATGTATATATATATATGTGTGTGTGTGTGTTTATATAACTGAGAAAGTGAGAGAGAAATTAGAGCCCAAGGAATTATTCAAAGTCATCACAATTGAGGAAATATCAGTAATAATGATAATACCACAACAGCAACAACTATATCAATTACTTCTGCAAACTACTGTGTGCCAGGTGATGTCCTAAGTCTAATATGCCATCCTACTCATCCCTTGCCAGCAAGAGTATTTTTTTTCTGTTTAACAGATGATGAAATTTGCACAGTGAGATATTAAATCATTTTATGCCCTAGTTTAATAAAGCAAGGATAAATTTCAGGGTCTTCTTTTGTGACATTAAAATCCAGATTAGATAATTATGATTAAAAAATAATTTCAGAAAATATGACAATGCTTATTTTGTCCCAATGTTGCCTCTATCTTCAGGGTCCCCATTTAATCTAAGGTAACCCAGCTTGGTATCTTGTATCTTGGAAACTCGAAGTTTGTTCTTCCTTCTAGAAAATTTTATTGAGCTTCAGACACCACAGTAAGTCTTTAAAAAGACAATGATAAAAAGACAATGCCCAGTTCTCAAGAAAACTGTAGTTTGATGTGCAAGAGAGGCACAAATTGAAGCCTGAAGCCCAGGGAAGACAGGAGGTGAAGAATTGCCTGAGCAAGAGCTCTGATGTGGGAGATCCTAGAGTGGGTTTGAGCATGAGGCTGCTCAGTCAACTGGCCTGCCATCACAGGTCAGAGGATACATGACAGAGATAGACAGACAGTCTTCAGATGCGTGATAACCTTTCCCATTATATAAACTACCCTCTGATCATTTCACACCACCATGGCAAGGTGATTACTCAATTTCAGCCCCCCCCCCAACCTTTTCTTCATTCCAAGTCTCCCATCTTCCACTGAAAAACATAAATGGCTCTCTTTTACTCATCTACCACTTCACTGAGGTGTAATGTCAATCACCAAAGCCAAATGATGTTAGGTCAGCTCAGCCTTAACCATGACATATACTTGCCCAATAAAAATCAATTTGTCAAACTTATTTGCTATCATGACAGCAATTGAAAGGAATAACTCTTTTTTGGGGGGAGGGGTTACTTTTATCTTTTAAATTGTATGTGTGTTTGTGTACAGGTGTGCACACACGTGTGTGTCCATAGAGACCAGAAGTGTTAGGACTCCCTGGAGCTGGAGTTATGGGCACTTGTGAGCTGTCTGAATTGGGTGCTGGGAACTGAGCTCGAGTTCTCTGTAAGAGCAATATGAACGATTGATCACTGAGTCATTTCTTCAATCGCTGAAAAGAATAACTCTTATTTTTCTTGAAACACTGAATAATGAAAGCATGTCTGATTGACTTAGAGAGTTTACACTTGCGGAGTCACTTGTCAGGTGGAACTCTTGTTTGTCACTTGCTGGCAGTATTTATGTGGGTGAGATTCTTAGGGCTTTCAAACTTCAATGTTTTCTTTATTAAATGAGATAACAATGCATTTAGACTTGTGGTAAGAATAAAATGAAGTAACCTGAATATAATTTGTTTGGTAAATGGTATCTACTTATTTGCTGGATTAGTGAATGGAAGGATTTGAACAGAAGCAGGGTGGAGGAATACCTGGAGGGATGGGGTAAGGGCAGAACACATTTCGACATGATTATTACAGGCATGGATGTTTCCAGAAGAAGAGTCCCGGATCCCACAAATGTTGAATATTTTGCAAGTTGGAAAAGTCCCAGCTGCACCATCAAGCTTAATTTAGTCACAGATCAAATGCCATCACACATTTGTCTCTTCCCAGCTGCTTTTGCCGAGGGCTGGGAAAAGTTATAGCTGTAGTGCACAGATCCCCTGCCGCCCAACTGTGAAGCTCGGGGGCTGTTCAGTGAGTTACTTCAAGCACGAGCTAATGAGGATGCTTAGCACAGTCCTTAGCAATTTGTCAACACCTTGGCGTTCTAGAACCATTTCCCAGGGCACCAAGTAAACATTTAAATGCGAGTGACAACACAGGCTTCTCATTAAGAATTGTGTTATATGTTCACTGTGTGCTTCATCTGGCTAGGTTAGAAACAAAAGCAGAATTTCTTTCCTGCTACTGCTCGCCAATTGTGAGCACACCCTGAAGTGTAGATTTCTTTTTTTTTTTGTCTTTTTAAAATTACGCTGTAACTTTTAGTTCAGAGTCTGTGAATGTGTGTGTGTGTGTGTGTGTGTGTGTGTGTGTGTGTATGTGTGTGCGCGTGTTTTATGCATGTGTTAATCTGTGTATGTGTATGCAGAGCCCAGAAACTGATATCTGATACATTTCTTAATAGCTCTTCACTTTATTCTTGAAGCTGGACAGGAGCTCATCAATTCATCCAGGATGGTTGGTCAGTGAGTTCCTGAGAAACTCTCTGCCTTTTGAGCCCTCTCAGCACTGGGATTACAGACACACGGCCTTACCCTGATTTCTAGGTGGATGCTGGAGAGCTCAAGCCAGGTCCTCTTGCTTAGGTGGCGATCATTTTGCCAATGGTGCTATCTCTCATCTACCTAGTCTAGACTTTAATAAACATATGGCACAAGACAGAATCAGTAATGATTCCTATTACTCAAATTCAAAATCTTCAGTTTCAAAGCAGAAATCATTTGGGCTTGTCATCTGATGTCAAATCATTGTCCAAGCCTCAACAGAATCAGGAATGATCTAAGAAAGCTCTTCCGGTTAAGTTTCACTGAACACTTGCTTCCATGGGGGATTTAGTCCCCTGTGAGAATTTACAGCCTCCACAATCACACTGATTTCATCAAGTTGAACATTTTAATTGTTGGATAGAAAAAAGAGAAAAACTCTGAAAGACATGTCAGAAAAGTAAACTCTGGCAATTGAGAGAAGATACAGTGCCAACAATAACATCAATTAAAGAATCAGCTAAAAATCAATTGATTTATCTATGACAACTAGGATCTGATTTAGACAAAAATGTTAACCTTTATATAAGATCAGAGAAAAACCTCTTAGGACTCAGTAGACATAACCCAAACTGAAGAAGGTGTAAATCTCCAGATGACTAGGGATGACTTTAGATAAGATTACAAACTCATTTGCAAAAAGCAAGCATATGCAAACGGCCTGAGGGGTTCATGTCAGCAGTTTCTTTTGTAGAGCTGAGCCTCCTTTCACAAGATGTAACTGTTGGAAATACCCAGCATAAGCACTGGCTCAGCACTTCTGAAAGTTTCAGACCTGTGCTCTGAAAGGGCGAAGACTGTTTTGTGCCAGTTGTCGCTATCAGGAGCTGGAAGTGGAGACTTTGTCTCATCAGGCCAGCCTGTGGAATGGAATCTCTCAGCTGGAAGTGTTTCTTGGAGGGGTGGTGAGCCTCCTTTCCTGACCATCTCCCCTGGCCCTCAGCCATACTGTTCCTTCCCTCACCCACTTAGGTGCCGGCCATTGTCTTCCCTGGTCGGTGAGTTCAACCACAGCTGTGATCTGATAGCTTCCATTTTTTGTTGTTGTTGTTTGTGGTCAGCACTGTCCACCTATCTCTCATTAGTGATGAGTGACTGTTAGAGATAGCCCTACCACAGCTCCGGAGGGAGTATTCCATGGGGAGATGCAACAGCTGATCCTGGGAATGAGGCTTCTTACAAAGGGACAAATGCTTCAGAAGAAACCCACTCAGTTCTGTGACTTCTTTCCCATGTTTTGTTCTCATGAAAATGTACAAGAATAATTCAGTTAAGAACAATGCAAAAAGTGAGATCTTAGCTGAACAATTATTTTTGAAATCCCAGGTGATTACTCCAGCTTTCTATCATTGCCTTCCATGTGCTTGGAGGACAGGAAGGGGACTGAGCCCCTTTGATAAGAACATCCTGTCCTTGAGCATCTCTAGAACATTCCAAGGTTGTCTTTTGGTCCTCCAATTTGGGGCAAAGGCCTCGGTTTTGATGAAACTGCATTACAGGCCAGATGATCTAAAGATTAACCTATTTTAACATTTCTCGGCAGGAGTTACCAAACCTGATGAGCTGGCTGGCCTTCAGCTGGGCTGTTGCAGCTTTAGCATTATTTAGAAATATATTTAGCTCTTTGTCATCTGTTTCTGATCACCCAAACCAAGGTGGCTTTTCACCAATCACAGGGGAACATGGATTGTGTGCAGGAGGACAATTCTGAACATGTGCAAAGAAACAGAGCAAGCACAGCTTTGCAGGGCCTACTGCCTTTCTTCCCAGAGTTCACTGCAGAATGGGTATTAGCCAGGAAACTTGGGCGTGTTTATTATCTCACCGATGAAAGCAATGGCATCAAAGGACTTAGATTTATAGTGCTGGCTCAGATTTTTCCAGAGTTAACTTACTAGTTAAGAACCTTAGACATTTCTAAGTGGTTACCATAGTATCTGTACCAAGTTCAGCATGCTGCAAAGCGGTTCCTGTTGACTATTTCCTGACATTGTTGTGTTTTGAAACAATCTTTACTCAGACATTTAAAAATAGATAATCCCCACACTCATCAACAAGAATGCATTCCATTTCTCCTTTAAAATTTACAAAGAATTTGAATTCAAAGTCCCTGCTTAGAAACCGGATATCACTATATGGCTCAGGTTGTCCTTCAGTGAAAGTCCCCTCCTTAGCCAAGTGGTGGGCTTACTAGTGTGGTATTGTGTTCAGTCAAAGCCCTTTATTTTGAAGACAACAAACCTTGCTTTATTAGCTATGCTCCTGATCAGAGGACATTTACTGTTGCATACGAACAGTTCTGTGGAAAACACCTAATCATTTGCTTTTATGAACAGTGAAGGCCCAGGTTACAGAATGTGCTGAACCGTTGCCTATCATTTCTATTTGAGGACTGCTAAGTCAGTCACAGACTTACAGAGAAATTCATTGATAAAATTATAGCACAGTGCAGGTGAAGCCATAGGTATTTAGTAAATGCCTCTTTCACATTGGTCTGTAGGCAAATCTATGGGTATTTTCTTGACTAGTGATCTATGTGGAGGGCCCAGACCACTGTGGGTGATGCCATAGCTGGGCACATGGTCCTGGGGTATATAAGAAAGCAGGCTGAAGAAGACATGGGAGAAAGCATGATTTTCCATGGGTCCTGGTTTCTGTCTTGAGTTCCTGTTTTGACTTCCCTTCATGATGGAGTGTAAGTGGAAGCTGAAATAAGACCTTTACTCTCCAAGTTACTGTTGGTCACGTAATAGAAAGCCAACTAGAACACAAGTGAACCCCCTTTCTACCTGACAACAAATCCCTAAGTAAAGTATGGAGACAGATTGCATTTAGCAAGTTTTGGCAGCATCTGTCTGGAGTTCTGTGTTGTATAAAAGGAGCAAGGAGGTCTTCTGGAAGAACATGGCTTTGGAGCCAGGAGACCAGGCAGCAATGCTGTCCTGTCTTTTGCTAACAGTTTCCCAATGATTGTTTCACTTTTCACCCCTGCAGGTTCTATCTTTCTCTTGTGTTAGGTCCTGGTTGCAGTACCTATACCAAGTGGCTTACTGTGGTTAACAAGCCTAGTGCTGTGCCTGGCAGATGATGAATACTCGCAAGTGCTAATTGCCTTGAGAGAAGGAATAGCGCAAGGTGATCCTAATTTAGCCATTGATTAGCCAACTCATCGTTAGAAAATGTGTTCATCTTTTCAAGTTTTGTTTTGTCAGTTTAATGATGCCTGTTTGGACTGAGGCTAATATCAGGTCACTCTTGTCCTAATGACAGCCGCCCCTTGCTTTTCTGGCACTCTCCTTGTTTCTGCCTCTGGACTGAACCATGCCTCCAAAGTGGGCTGGCTGCTCTGGCGCTGCCTCCCTCAGGTGTGGCCCTGGCTCCCAGGCCTATCACCAGGAGCCTCACATGTTCAGGGAGCCAGCCTCTCAGTTTCCTGAAGTGTGGGGGCAGATTGCTTCCACTGAGATTTTGGCAGCGTCTTTCTGGAATTTTATGGCATGTTGCTTAAACAGGGACGGCTTTGTTGACACACATTAGCCATATGGGAGCGATTTGGACGGCGCTGCTGACAGCCATGTCTGTGTTGCTGTTTGTCGTTTTTACCCCAGGCCTGAAACAGTCCAGGGCTGGGAGATTGCGCTGACACTGAGTGGAGGCGTCACTTTCTCCTCCCTCCTTCCCTCTCTGCACCACTCGCTTCTCATTTGTAGATGCAGGTGAATCACTGCAAGCCTATCACAATCGGCCATGCTACGTGTGCTTCAGCACCTTCTAATTTAAGAAACTTGCTATTAGTTTCCACTGATAGGAGCTGTGAAAAAAAACCCAAAAAGACCAAAAAAAGCCAACTGTGAAAAATAAGCTAATAAGATGAGTCAGAGGGAAAAGCTTCAAAGCTAAAAAAAGAACCTTTACAAATATAAAGACAGGGTAATGGCAGGGGAGCCTTGCCGGCTGTTTGTGTAAGTCAGACAAGAAAACCTATTCAAATTTGAATTAAAAAAAACCCCATCACTGTCACATAGTCAGACAGATTGCAAATGCTTACTATAATTATTTCTTCTGGCAGAGAAGTGGAATTTTTGGTCAAATTTTGGAAAGGACGAGAGAGAAAACACTCAGATGATTTCTTACTTCTAGGTGACTTTGGGTTACATGTTGGATTTGAGGATGTTCTCCATGTGTGGCATCTGTAGCAAATGGACTAGGTTGTCAGAGAACACACCTGGTGGAAACAATACTTAAATATGTTACATATTCTGAACACAACTCCTTCCATGTTGAAAATCCTTTGGTAACTATAGACGTAGAATAAAGAGTGGCATTAATTTTTACATGAAAGAATACAATTATAGTATGAGTCAACTGAGAGAAAGTGTGAGAGCAGTCCAGCTAATGAATTTATTAATATCAGACTTGCAGCTGTCCTGTAGCTCAGAGTCAGAGAGCTTACCTGAGAAGGTTCACAGGGGGTTTCCTAGGGAGGTAAAAATCTCCTGCTCTTTTCTCATCTCCTCCCTATATATGATATCGTCCACTAATGTGCCTTATTACTAAAATTTAGACCTTTTTATCATGTAGTGATTGTGCTCACAGTGTGATTGGGCCCAATATTAACTTTTAGCTGTGTCTTAAGTCTGAAATTGATAGAATGATGGAAAACAGGGATTCTTAGTCAACCCAGTTCACTGGGTTCTTCTTTGAGAAGGAAGATCTTTTAACAAGAGAGCTTGCAGAATACACGCAGAATATGAAGATTACTACCTTCTTGTGATGAGTTTCTTGTTGGTAAAGCAGGCCTCAAGGGTTGGTGGGTGGTGGGGTAGGGGTGGGGAATGTTCCAGGGAAGTTTCTGGAATGTTTGCCAAAGAAACTTAATGTCTTGACTGGGGTGGCAGCCAAAAGCACATTTGTCAAACTCATTAATGGTACTTTTAAAATAAATGTGCAACTTATTATATGTTAATTATACTTCAATAAGGTTGAATGAAAAATTGATTTTTACTAAGACAGCATAAGTATAAATTAGGAAAATTATTGAGTTGAAGGCAATTATAAGATATATAAAATAAGAATACGAGTAGATATTAAACTTTTCAGAAAATAAGAATGCATGGTCCTATAAAAATGCAATCTTTAGTTGTTGATTAAATTCACCAGTTTTAATCTAAGAATTGCATTTTTTGTCATCATTCATTTAATTACTATTGGATCTGAGTAACAATGTTTGGGATCCAGACTCCTCAGGCTTTCTCTACGGGCTTTGACCACAAAATGACACAATATTTGGGTAGAGAAAAAAAGTCCAGATATTCCTTTAAGTGTGAATAAACATGCAGAGTCTCTGTGCTATATATTTTATTTTTCTCAGTGAAATGTGTGTTTCAAATAAGATTATGAAAAGGTGAAAATTACAGTTTTTTGTTTTTGTTTTCTTTGGAGGTGTGTTACTTTGCAGGTTGCTTTCTCTGTTTAGATGGAAGTCAGTGTGCAGAGGTGTGCTGAGTAACAAATGTGGTCTTGGGGCAGCTCCTTCTATTTTATCAAGAGTGGCAACTGACCCCCAAAAGGAGACCTGGCATCAAATCTGAGGGGTGCAATGCTAGGACCCAGGCTCTGGGCTGAGCACCATTTCCGGTGTCTAAAAGGGCATCTGTAGAGTTGGTGCTCAATCACCTTTAGTGGCTATCTTCTGACCTTATCTTTTTTTCAATATATTTACTTATGTAAATCATGTATATGTTTGTATTGGGAAGTGTCTATGGGTGCCAGAGGTGTGGGCTCTCCTGAAGCTGTAATTATAGGCAGTTGTGAGTCACTTGAAATGATTACTGAGAATGGAACTTGGATCCTCTAGAAGAGCAATACACATCCTTAACCACAGAGCCCCCGCTCCAGCCCCAACTTAGTTCAATTTTATTTCTCATTTGAAATACCATAAGGCACTAGAAATGTCCCTCTTCTTTCTAGTGCTCTGAATTTATTTCAAAGTTAAAGCTTTATTGGACATCTAATTACAGTGTGCAGTGCTAATTTACTATCAGCATAAATGATAATAAGATGGGAGTTTCCTCTGCAGGCATTTCTTATCTTGATGAATCATGCATCTATCAAAAGACTGTAGCATATTCTCTGGTGGACTAGGAATTCTATATAGGATAAAAATGACAATTTATCCATGTTAGAGAAAAGCTTCTTACATTAGTTGAGCCCTCCCATAATATTCACTATGATTTGGGGATCTAATTTGGCTTCATTTGTTCTGCTTCAAGTAATGCCAATTTAAAGATCCATTATTGTAATTGTAGGATAATAAAAATGCCTAACATTTTTAAGACCCAGTGTAATCCAAAATGTTTCTCATGGAAACCTAGTATCCCCTAGAGTGATCTGAGGGAAGACAAGGAGTCATGTTAGCTAAGCCTTGGGAATGTTTTATAGTGTTCCAGTTTCATTGTATCCCATTTAGAAAATGAATGTCTTATTATAGTGAAGATCCACAGTGGACTTAGCTTAATTCAGCACTGCTCAATTACCCATCACACCTCCTCATGTGTTAAGAAACACTGGTTCTCAGAAAAAAAAATGGTTGGAAAACATTTGTTGCTTAAGAAAATATGTATCAGCTTTAATTTTCAAACCATCAAATTATTTATAGAACCTAAGTTACTTTCCCCAACCAACTAGTAAGTAATTTAAAAAAGAACATATTCAGTCAACTAACCATGCAGCTATCCATTCATCTGTTCATCTACGTGTCCATCCATCCATCCATCCATCCATCCATCCATCCATCCATCCATCTATCATTCTCTCCACAAAATGTGTTTGCCTCTGTTCAAAGTTTTCTGGCTATGGAGCTAAACTGAATAAAGCTGATTCCTTGTCTTCAAATAATTTTTATTCTTGTGAGAAGAGGATACATTTGTTAAAATTTTCATTCAGGGGTGTCTATAATGAGACCATGGTACATGTGACTCAGGGGTACTGGTATGGGGCTGGGGTAGGTACTTGGCAGGGGTGATGATGTGAGAACTCCCAGTTGGTGGAATCCTGGTAATTTCATTCTCTGGAGACCTGGGATGAGTGTGGTTGGTGAATTTTACTAGGGATATAGAATCCAGGAAAAAATCACACAGGGTATAATTCTTGAAAAATATTCATAAAGTAACTAATGGATACCCTTTAAGACATTATGGAAAGTTAACCTTGTCCAGAGGAGTATCAGTATGTTCTGTAGACTATTACAGAAGTTAATGCTTAAGTGGCAGATGTTGTTATCTGTTTTCTATTATCTATAGTGGTTGCCCCTTAAGCAACAGCTGTCCTAATCAGAGATTACAGCTCCGTTTCTAACAGCAGTGGTTCTACTTCGAGGCTGCAGCCTGAGGAGATTCTGTTTCCTCTGTCACTGACTCTTTCAAAGCTTCTAAGGGAAACTTTATCTGAATCTAAAGAATTCATGGTTCAGTGGTTTGGGTGGAATTCTGCTTGCTCAGAGAGGCTGAGTAGCGAACAGCTAACCTTCTCCTTTGCTTATGTCTTCCAAAAACCCAGCATCCTTCTCTCTCAGCCCCCACTTAAAAAAAACCTTGCTACATGTGGTTCTTCTTTACCACTTCCTGTCAGCTACTTGCTGACTCAACCTCCTGCTTGCAGGTTAATTTTATTTAATCAAACACATCTTTGAATTGTTAACAAAAGCAGTAGGAAAAAAATGTAACCCACTTTAAAATAATATTCTTCCAACAGGCAGATGTTGTTATTTGTGTGCACTGGGTGAGTTTCAATCTTGGACATCACACATATTGGGCAAGGGTTTTACCACTTGTACCACTTTATACTTTTTATCTAGAGTTAGAGTCACACTAAATTGCTTCACTGGTCTTCTTGGTCTTGAACTCATTATGTTCCACAGGCAGGTCTTGAACACACCTGCTTCCACACTGGACTATAGGAATTATATAGGCCTGTGCTACTGGGGCTGCCCACCAGAAGTCTCTCACTGATAGAAAAAGGCATCACTTTTTTTGAGTTGGCTTCAAGAGTTGTGTAAACATTCTCATACCAAACTTATTTCTTGCAAATAAGGCACAAGCTTATCTGGACTCTAGGGGAGGGATACAATGTTCTTCTGCCATCAAAAAGCACTGGACATGGATGTCATTTCTGTGGCCATCTTTGCTAAATCAAACTTGCCAAAGCCACTCAAACCTTAGGATGCAGTTTGTGGAAGAGGCTATTAGTCATCTTTAAGTGTTCATGCCAAGGAAGGGTCAGGAGAAGCAGGTGCACTCTGTATCCCTCGCTGAGCAAACGGCACAGCTAGACTGTGGAGATGAACCCAACCTGTGCAGGAACTGGAGAACAAAGGCCTTTCATCTGAGTGACCGTGGGACCTGTTCAAAGTCAGAAGGACATTTACAGGGTTTAGAGCAGTCTTGCGATGCAGTTTTACACTTGGGTTTAGGTGGATTGCTCATTTTGTTGCTTCTTGAATGATCAGTCAGAGTCTTAAAAAGTGAGTTGGGATGGAAGAAAGTACATGATGGGTAGTTGTAGCATGGTGTCCTATGAAAAGAGGACAAAGCACTAAGCACTGAGTGAGAGTGGATGGGACATGGTGAGATTAGCTGCAGGGTCATCAGAGATAAGATGTTTTTGTGTTTAGCATTATGTGAACTTGGCACAAGGAGATACTGGAATTTACTATGGGCAGTGCTGAAGGTGAGAGAGATTTTCCTAGAAATGTAATATACATTATCATGTGAAATTAAAAAATATTACATTGGGTTTGTCAGTCTTTGCTATATAAGTAGAAAGGGACTTTCGAAATGATTTTATCCAATCTAAGAAGTGTACACTGAATGTGTCAGAGTTGGGCCAAGCGATTTTCAGAAATTTCATTGGAAATCTTGTGTAAAGAAAGGTCAGCTGGGGGTCATGAGTGAAGTTTTGGCCTGTGGTTTAAAAAAATCAGAAATTTCATCTAACTCCTTAGAAGGTTCTAGAGACTTCAAACTGTAATTCCTGTGAACTCAAATCAGCTGCAAGCTCATTTATTCTTACTTGGACTTCCACAAGGAAATGCAGTTCTTGGTTATGAAAATACAATTTCTCCCCTAATGGGCTGCCCTTTCTTCCTGAGCATGCTTGCTTTCATTGTTCAGAAAGGACAAATGTGTTCGGGCCATGGAATGAGAGCTGCACATTGAATTCAGCAGAGGAAAAAAAAAAAAACTGCTTCAGCTTGCAGGCAATGTGCCTACTTTGAACAAGATCAGAATAAATAAGACATTAAGGAGACCTGTGTGAATGCTCTCTAAATGGAGTGAAGGCCTGTATATACAAGTAATTTTTCTGATTTTATATGTATAAACATTATTCTATATATACATGGCCACCTTCAATTATTCATTAAATAAGTATCTGGAGTTCGCTCTGTGGCCTCCATGTCCTCAGATTCGACTCACTGTGGATGAAAATATAGTTAGGCCACTGACGGCTGCAGCTGTGGTGGATGTGTGCCGGCAACTTTCCTTGTCATTATTCCATAATGACAGCCTAACAACTGTTTTCATGCGATCTGTGTTGCATTAGATATTAGGTATAATCTTGAGATGATGA
This sequence comes from Peromyscus aztecus, assembly GCA_902168405.1. Taxonomy (NCBI): domain Eukaryota; kingdom Metazoa; phylum Chordata; class Mammalia; order Rodentia; family Cricetidae; genus Peromyscus; species Peromyscus aztecus. The sequence continues at coordinate 16,144 of CABHPQ010152633.1, forward strand.
AAGGACATGGGAGGATGATGCAAGTGTGACCTCAGTTTAACTCGGAAACCTGAGCACCTGCAGTTTGCTTTCTGTGGGGTCCCAGAACCATTTCTGGCAGACATGGTTGGAGAACAGATACTGCTGGAGACGACGGTGACATGGAAGACACAAGTCCTGCAGTGAGTAGATGAGTTCGGACAAAGACTGTTTTCCTTGGCTTCCTTCCCAAGCGGCCTATGAGTTGCTGAACCCCTGCACGGCACACAGTCACGTGACCCGCTTCCTCAACTGGAGATTGCCATCCTCATTCAGGAGTCCCAACTCACTGCTCCACAGCAGGGGCCCAGAGATCCACTTTAATTATGCAAAAGCCGGATGGAGTGCTCCACCAACCACACTTAAGGGACTCCGTTACAGGACGAAGGTGTCCTTTGCTGTCTTCTCTGCAGATTCTTTATCAAACAGTCGTTATTAATAGCCACCCACCTCTGCAGAGGTCCCAAAAGATCCTGCTAGCCCAGAACTCGGGTAGACAGTGTTGCAAATAGGAAGTGTTCTTAAAACCCTTCAAATAAAGACACAGGCAGTTTAAGCAGAAAACACCTGGACCATGGATCCAGGTCATGAGTCGTGTGACTGGTTGATGTGCAGTCTTCACGTACTGCTCACTTGGGTGTGAAAATTTCTCTTGTTTAAAAGAACCTCATTTATACCTGAGAACACGGGTCTGTTCTCAGAGGAGATTATGTGTGGACAGTTGCACAAACGACAGCTACACATGCCTCATGATTTCTGTTCCTTTTTCTAGACGCGCAGGCTTTAGCAGACAACCCATTTCTACCTTACTGGCCGCTCTTCCTCTTTGTGTCCTTCAAGTCGCTGCGTGGGTTCCTGTTCCTAGCTATGACAGCTCAGCCTGCTCAGCGACGTGTGCTGCCTCCATGTTGAGCACCGATGTCTCCCATGGCTGATGAGGCGGGGAGCACACTCTTGCTGCACCATGCACCTGTTTCTCAGGTAGCTGGGGCTTAGTGATCAGCACTTTCATGTTACAGGATATCAACACAGAGGCTTCTCTTTGTTTAAAATACACTTTCATATGTTTTGTTCTCCCAAATAACTACTCCAGTGATGCATTATTAAAAACCAGATAATCCGTGTGTGTAAAGCACAGAATGCAGTGTTTTCAGTATATTTGTGGGGATGTGAAAACATCACTAGAACTTAATTTTTGAACATTTTTCATCCCACTAGAAACAGTTTTCACACCCTGGCAATAGCTGTGCACCCATACATGACACGAATCTACATCTTGCTTCTGTAGATTTCTCTTCTGGACATATAATACGGGTAAATTCATAGACATGCTAATTCATGACCAGTTTCCTCCCTTCAATGCACTGTCTCATGGTGCACCCTGGTTGTGTCATTTATACAGGTTTTTATAGTGCTGCATAATACTTCACTGCATGGTGATCCTGTAATTGTACTTTTCTGTTTAAGTAATGAACATCTGAATTGTTTCCAATTTGGGGTTATTTTGTACTAAGCAGTTATGAAGATCCGTGCACTCCTTGTGTATTTTTTGCTTGATCATATCCAAGTTATCTTTCGCAGCCCAACCCTGATAGCAACTCTCTCAACTTTTCCTGATCATTCCCAGTCACTTGCCTTCCTTCACCTTTCCTTCCCTTCTTTTACATTTTTCTGTTTTTCCAAGATTTTTTATTTTTTAAGATTACAACATAAAAACATCATTTTCTCCTTCCCTTTCTTCCTTCCAACCTCTCCACTGAACTTCCTTTGCTATCTCTCAAACTTATGACCTATTTTCAGTTTTTAAGAGTTTCTCTTTTCTTTTTAAAAATATGCTTTTAATTGAAACAAATCACATCACTCCCATACCTCTATCTCTTCCCAGGTTCCCTCCACTTTATCCCTTACCCTTTGTCTCCTCCCCTTTGGACCCTCCCCTTTAATGCCCCCCATTAAAAAATTAGACTGAGGACAAATAAATGACTTAATTATGCAATTAAGGAATTTGGAAAAACAGAATAAATCAACATAATTCCAGTAGATGGCAAGAAATAAAAATCAAAGAAGAAATTAATGAAATAAGAACAATAAAAATAATGCAAAGAATCAATGACTCTAAGAGTTGGTTCTTTGAGAAGATAAATAAGATATACAGATCCTTGGCCCACCAAACCAAAGAAAGAGGGGGCCGCCATTAATAGAAACAGAAATGAACAAGGAACCCTTACAACAGACACCAAGGAATTAAGAACATTATATGGGAATACTTTAAAAACCTGTACTCCATTAACTTGGAAAATCTAACACAAATAAATGAATTTCTTGACTCGTCCAAATTACTAAGTTAAACTAAGGAGAGACTAACCTAAGCATTCCATAACACACAAGGAAATTGAAACAGTAATAAAAAATCTTCTGACTAAAACAAGCCCAGGCCCAGTTGAATTGACAGCAGAATTCTGCCAGATTCGAAGAAGAACCACAACCAGGCCTTATACTCTTTAGAAGAAATCCGAGGCTACTAATGTCCCTCCCTTCCTCTTCACAATTAAAGCCTCACTTTGATGTGCCACTGGCTGCTCTCAGCCTTGCTGCCCAGTGGTCCTGTCTCACCATCCCTCACATCTGCCCCTGGTGACTGGCATAGTCCTGACCAACAGTCAGGTACATCCTGTCTGTTGTAAGAAAGGAAGAGACAATGGAAGGAAGGGAAGGGGGGAGAAAGGGAGGAGAGGGTTAAGTTTTAAAACAGTCTTCTGTTCTTAACAGAATCATAGTGCTATATTTTCTCAGATTTCTTTTTGTGGGGAGGGCATGGGAGTTCAGGTCTTGCTGTGTGGCCTGAGCTGACTTCAGGAGGTGTGTAGTCCCCTTGACTCAGCCTTCTGAGTGCTGGGATGACAAACTGCTTTCCTTGTGTGACAGTTCTGGATTCTTGATGTTAGTAAAAAAAGGGTTGTTGGGGGGGGGGGGGGGGAGAAAAGACTCTTTGGGAAGAAATATTGTCAGTAAAAAAATCTAGAGACTTGAACAAATTCATTTAATTTCTTTTTTTTATCAAGACAGAAAGAAAATGTGAAACCAGTAACAGCAATGAGTCAGAAAATTAAATATACAGCTGGAAACAGACAATTTTGTAAGGCAGTGATTAGTCATAATAACACCATTTAATTTGTTTGAGAAAGATGCATTTTTCAGTCATGAGTTTGCTTGGATAATTACTTATCTTGTAGCATGTATTATATAATTGGGAAATTGTTTATAGCACATGAAATATGTAGAAAATATATACAATTTGATGCAGAGAATATATACATGTATTCATATAATTTGACAAGGTAGGAGGGGAACCACTTTTTAAAGAAATAAATTATACGATAAATGCGGACACATAGGAGTATCTTTAAATGCAGATGTGGAAAACACTCACTTCCATGGACTGGAGCAGAGAGGAAGTCTCCAAGCTCTCATGTTCTTCTCCTTGCTCTATGAAGGCAGGAGGGCTGGGAGCCCAGGCTGCTCTTCCCTGAGCACACCCAGTGATTTCTCAGCTTGCTAGGAGCTGGAATGGGGACAATTGCCAGTTCACAGAAAGAAGAGCTGAATTCCTTTTTTGGGTCTCCAAGAGTTACAATCAGGATAATCAACAAAGACACATCTTGTTCTTCTTTTATTACTCTGGACCACACCTGATGGTGTCAAGGCCTTTCTGCAGGTCTTTCCATCGTGTAGACCAGCTACAGACCTGGCTTGGTGAAAATACAGAGGTGATCTCAGCAATAACCAGTGCTAATGGCTGGAAAGTACCAAGACTGAGACCTGTAGGTCTGTGGCTAGCTCCGGGCCAGGCGCTCTGCTACAGGTGTTGTGTGGATTTGGATCTCCAGCCTCACATTGCAGTTACTACATTGCCCACTGAAATAGCCATTTCTGTTTTGTTTTCTTTAAAGATGCAATGGAGACATTGAAAGATTACTTTGTCTTTCATTAATTTGCTTTATTCCAGTCACTCTTTCATCGATGACTAATTAGGGTGTTTTGTAAGAGGCACAGCTTTCAGCTTTCTCCTTGCTCCTGTCCAGTGATCACCTTTCCCCATGCTCTGCCACTCAGTAGTTTGTACCTTTGTGGTGATCTTGCTCTGGCATTCATTCTGCATAGAAACAGCTTCGAATCTTTGACTACTTGCTCCTCCACCATATTAAAACTTCATAACCATTATGGAACTGCACTGTAAAATTACGTGTGCGGCACTAGCTAGGCCACCTTTCCCTGTGCCAAGGCCAGCTTCTTCCAATTGTTTACATGGTTTCCCTTCCTCCCCTGTCACTCTGTACCCCATGCTCCTACTTCTTTCCCCATCATCCCATGGAAGCTGCTCTAAGCAAGTTATCATGGGCTTCCTCGAATAATTCACCAACAATATCTGACTGTTCTGTTAGGCTTCACTTTGCTTCTCCCCAGGTTTCCTGGTTTTCCTGTGTCCTGGGGTCACATTCATTTTAAAAAGCATATGTTTTTAATTGAAATGGAATTACATCACTTCCCCCCTTTCCTCTCTCTAGACCTACTCTCCCCCCAGCTACCCTCCTTCAAACACCTTCCATGGACTCTACCACTAAAGTTGATAGCCTCCTTTTTCTTTGATTACTATTATTACACACACATACATGTATGCATGTATATGCACACATACATATATGTACACATACACACAATAAGGGGGCTCATCCCTTTAGAGGATAATTCTCCTTCTCCCAGCAGTTATTAGAAGTGGGACCCTGCAAATGTTCCCCCTTCTGAGTTTGCATGTTCATTGATATCAAGATTGTTCCAGTCTTGTTTACATAGCCCCTTCTAGGAGACTGTTTCCCAGCAGTGTTCCTGGAATCTGGCTCTTTGAGTCTTTCCACTTGGAGCATCCTTCCTGGAGTTTCCTGAGCCGAAGATGTGGGAGTTGTCATGGAGGTTAATCTCTTCTTTTTTGGGCCAACCATGAAGTTTCAGTCTTTCCTCAGGGTACACTTACTTCCTGTGTTCACCAATTCACCACAGTATATGTACCTAAACCTGGTGACCCCAAGTTTGATTTACTACCCAGACTTTGCAGCTGTACAATTTCTTGAACAGCTACTGACTGATCATCCCCTTTGTACTATACACTCTTCCATTTCAACCTGCCAAAAATGGACTGCATATATGTCTCTCCAAAGTTACTCATTATCTTATTTTTTCACCGATACCAGCATACCCAGGTACCTAGTACAGACTGCCAGGGTCAGCCTAAGTCACATCTTTCTCCAGACCCCATCCATCTTTGCATAGCTACTGGAACCTGTCCTGTCTGCTGCCTGTACCTCATCTGGAACACAATCTCATTGCTTCATCCTTGTATGTTGCTGATTTAGTTTTTAGAATGACATTTTGCCTCCACTAGTTCAGTACTCTGATTGTTCTTCCTGCCTTTAGATACTGTTCTGTGCAGTTGATGTTTCCCCATTTTCCCACTGGTAGCCAAAGCCAATCGAGTCACAACATTCTTGGGATTGAGTTTGATCAGCACGTTTTCCTAACCTTCAGTAAAGTCTAAATTGCTAAGTCTGGCAAATACCTCCTTGAAGACCAAGCCCGTGTCTCTTTCTGGCAGTGTCTCTCGTCCTTTCCCACAAGGAGGCCTCACCATGGCTAAGGGCAGGCTGCTGGCTGTGAAAGCACTCGGGACACCGTATTCCTCATGTGTGATTGTGAATCTTCCTTCCCTGTGACTGCTTTATTTCCTGGTGTGTGTGTGTGTGTGTGTGTGTGTGTGTGTGTGTGTGTGTGTGTGTGACAGATTGACCCAACCTTTCCCCATCTGAGTTAGAGTGTTTACTACTTCTGTGATCACATGGGCAATAAATTATTACTTATTTATTTCTAACATAGTATTTCTGACACTTCATGCAGAGTACTGGTAAAGTTTTTACTCTAAGAAATCAACTGTGAAATTGTTGATCGGCATTTTGCTGTCACCGGCACATACGGAATCTCTAATGGAGATGGTGGTTCCAGTGCCTGCACAGGTGGGTCCCAGTCTGTTCTTTAAACACAGTGGCCTTACCTTAGTTTTCTTGTAAATTTTGAGCAACAGGCCCTTTTCACCCTTTGCTCTTTCTTGGAGGAACTAAAGATGGAGCTGCTCATGCATTTTTCATGGAGGAGGGATGCTGGTCTCTCTTTGATTTTCTCAGCAGAGTCCTGCCTGTACCACTCCATTTCTGATCAAAGCAGAGCTTTGGTTCCAGAGATCTTAGGTAAAGATCTTGAGAAAATCAGCCACAAGGGAATTCTTATTGTTTGGTAAATTAAAGAGTGCCCTAAAGCAAGCCAGGTTTATGTGATGGCCTCAGCCTGCCTGAGGTCTGCGGCTCCTGAGGTGGCTGGGTACTGGTGTGCTTCTTGTTATTTATTTCAAAATACCCAGTGTCAGGGAAGAATTTCTTTTATAAATTAGCTTGTCATTATGTGTGAACATTTCTAGGGAAGTAACTCAGATTTAGAGAGCTTCAGATAAAATTCAGCACTCCATAGTTAAGAAAAATGATGTTTACAAATGTGCTAATGATGCATCATATTGGTACAATCAGGTTGCAGGGCTGCAGGTGAATTCAGCACCTTGCACAGACAGAGACTTGACTTGCTAGATCCTAAGAAGGATGAGGGCTGTTTCTCTGTATTAGCCATCAAATTTCTTGAATGCCAGATGACTAAACACTGCTTATTGAATGCTACATAATTGTGTCATGTTATATTTTTTTCCAAATTTAAATGTATTTCTTTGTTCCTCATTTTGACCAAATATAGAACAGTATTTTCTGGGGAATAAAAAGTGCTCTCCATGCTTAAGGTACTGAATCTTTTCATTTCTCTGAATACGGTTATATATGGTTCATTTTCATCTTTCTTAAAAATCAATATGTATTTTATTTTTCTTACTTTGGTTTGAAAGATATTAACTTTCTTGTAACTTAAAGATGGTTCTTTTCATCCTTGGGTTTATTAATAAAGGATTTAGAGGCTGTGGTGTCCAACATAAACTAACTCATTGAACAAGCATTTATGGAGCATTACTGTGTATCAGCCACTTGGAATGCATCAACCAAGCAGACATAATTGCTGCCCTGTGGCCTTACATTCCAATGAAGGAGGTAGACAACAGAGAAAACAAGAAATGCAATTGTTTAGTATCCCAAAGATAATGAGTGCTATTAACACAGGACTGACGGACTCAGGGATGTGAAGCAGAAGGAAACAGGTTGGAGTTTGGAGCAGCAGGCTCAGATGTGAGATTAACATAGAGAGGAAGGCTGCAATGAGGGAAATAATGGCAGATAAACAGAAACTGACGGTTCTGACAAAAGAAAGAGCAAGATCAAAGGCCCTGGAGTGTTCATGTGTAAGGTGTGTGTGCGCACAAACCAGGAAGAGTTGAGGATAGAGTTGGCACTTCCTAGACACTTGGTTTTTCATTCTGAGATGTGGGATGCCATTGTAAAAACTTAAACAAATCTGTAATCAGATCTGATAAAAAGTTTAAAAAACATTTCTTTGGATGTTGTTTCTCAGTACTTAGAGGGAAGCAAATCAAGAGGGGGAACGCTTCCCTGGTAACTGCCAGACTCTAGGTGAGAAATGACAGCAGGTGTGACTGCTGTGGATTTGGATGATAGGTCAGATGGGAAAGTGCATGCCTCTGACTTCAAGCTGCAGAATCCACATGATAATGCCAGGCACACACAAGAACTTGTCATCTCAGTATTGTGGGAGGAGAGACAAGAGAATCTCCTGGACTCACTGGGTCATCCAGCTTAGACCAATCAGTGAACTCTGGGTCTACAAGACACTATTTCACAAGAGGTGAGTGGCTTTCCTGAGGAGGACAGCTGAGATTGTCCTCTTGCCCTCACTCTAACATGTATAGACATACTTACACATCCATGTATAGCTTAGAAAAAATCCAAGTGAGGACATCAAGGAGAAGTTATATTGATGAAGTCCAGAAAACAGGTGTAAGCTGGAGCCTCAAGTCTGAGAGACAGTTTCTATATATGGATGATATTGATAGCCATGACGCTGGGTGAGAACTTGGGGGTGTGGGCAGGAATTGTGTGAAGTGATTGGAAGCCAGCAGAAGAAAGAGTATGAAAGAAAGCAGGGCAGATCAATTTTATCCAGTGGGGAGGATAAGTCAAGGTGAAGGTGAATGTCATTTCAAGGTCATTAGGTAAGTCATTAATGGCATTGACACAGGATTTTTATACAGTAGTATGGAGAAAAGATGCTGGGGAGGGCTTTTAAACTCAAGAGAGGGAAAGTGGATAAAACAAGAATATTTAGCTATTCACTTGTGTTCATACAGGCAATCTTAATTAAATGTGTGGGCCACAAACAACATAGACATGAAAATAGGAGGGGAATTTGTTGGTAGGGAGAGGGGGGTTGGTGTGAGATAACAGAGGATAATGGGGAAGAATATGATTAAAGCACATCATATATAAGTAACCATATATATATATATATATAAAATATGACCTTGTGAAAGAATAGAAATACATAACTATTTACAGAAAATGTACAGTACATAGTCAGAAAGACAGGTCATTAGCTGGTGGGGGAATCTGAGTCAACTTAATATAGTTTCCCAATAAAATAGATAACATTTATTTGAGATGCTATTGATGAAAATGATTTATCGGAGGAGAAAACAGAAAAGATTTCTTAGTGTGATGTCTTTGATGAGCTGGGGATGAAGGGAACTTAATGAAAGGTTGAGGTGTGGGTGTCAACAACGGCACTCAGACTCCATGGGCACCCTCACCACTAAGCAGACTGGAACAATGATGATGTATCCGCACTTCACAACCTCTTTTGTCATTAGGAACAATCCAATGGGAATAGACTGAATGTCAACCTGCAGTCTGATGGGTTTTCATACAAAAAAGACAGTATAGCTATTGCATTGGTCAGATAGTAAAACTTTCCATGTCTCTGAGAATCCTCGGGCATATCCCTTCATCTTCTGTAGGTACTCTGTCTCCCCTAGAACAGCCCCATCTTCAACTGTAATGCTGCCATTTAGATGCGAGCTTCATAATAACTCTACATAAAATGTTCTGCATTCTCTTGGCACTATTTGTAGAATTCACTTACTTTATTGTACATGGCTATATTATATTTTTTTTCTATTTGTATAGAGAGCTTCACTACAAGAGTATGTAATTTCATCTTCTATTTTGCAGCTGACAAGCATTTGGATTGTTTCCAGGTTTGAGTTCTTAGTCTTCAACAAACTTTATTGTAAAAGAATGGGGAGCCTTTTATGTTAAATGAATTTCTAGGAATTGATTTCTGGGCCAACAGGTGTGCATATTCAATTCTGAGAGAGAAAGTCAATTCTTACCATTTATTTGTATTATTTGATATTCCCTTAGTAGTATGTAGATATTCCCATCTACATTCCAAAGTTTTAGTTATTTTTTTCAAACTTTCTAGTGAGTGTGAACTTTCTGCTTCCCTAGTAAACTAGGAACTTGAGTATCTTTCATATGTATGTTGACCACTCAGCTATTATGTACAGCATCTTCTCAAGTTTCTTGTCATTTTTCAGTTTGGTTCCATACTTCCTATCAAAACATGCTATTTACATATTGTAGTTATGAACTCTTGGCTGGTTATATATGCTACCAACATTCTTTTGAGGCAGGAGAGTAGGGAATAGAATGAAATTTTCAAGACCTTGAATAAAGACTGCAAACTTATGTTATGAGAAAAAAAAACCCAATTAGAAAACAAGAAAGCTAGCCCCTTCTCTCTAGTTCCAATAAGTCCAAACAGTCACTGGCACAAGCCCACAGGTATTCCAGTGTCTGATGGTAACATATGTCTCCTTATAATTCTAAAATACAGACCTCTAGGTGGAGACTTAAGAAACGATGGAGACAGCCGCGCGATGAAGGCACACACCTTTAATCCCAGCACTTGGGAGGCAGGTAGATCTCTGTGAGTTCCAGGCCAGCCTGGTCTACAGAGTGAGTTCCAGGACAAGATCCAAAGCTACACAGAGAAACCCTGTTTCTCCCCCCCACCCACACACAAAGAAGAAGAAGAAGTTGTGGAGACATGATGTCTGTATATAGACCACACATAGTAGATAGACCATGAGCTGAAAAGTTTATGCTTTACAAATGACCTGGAAGCCCCTAGCATGTGACATAAAAGACCTGCCTTTGTACAGCATCGCTGTTAGAGCTTCATATACTGCTTTTGCTCTGGCTTTTTTCTGTCCTTGGAAGCCTATCTTTTCTTAGTAAATTGTCTCTGCTTCAGCTGTAATTGTGTGTCCCTGATCAACTCCTGGAATGGGGACATAAGAACTTGGGACCCCTTTGGAGGGACCCTCTGAACTCTAATGTTTGATGATTCTGTTTCTACGTTCTGTCATTTACCTTTAAATTCTGCCAATGGTTCTTCTGAGAGAGTGAGTTTTTAAATTTTAATAAAATCCTTCTCTAAAAAAGGTCAATTTTGTTATCTATGAGAAAATCCTTCCAAATTCTCACTAGAGATGTTTATCTCCTAGAACTTGTATTGATGATTACTCACACTTTGATCCATAATTGACCTGGAATTGAGTATGAAATAATATAGGGTCAAAGTTAACTTTTTTCTTCTAGTCATAGTTTGTTGAACTTTAATTTCGTTGGATGTTAAACTTTATTAATCAAATTTCCCTCACTTTGGGGAATATCCAAGTTATTTTTTTGTTTTATGCAGTTCATGTATTGACAGCAGATATTAAGTTAGTCATGTTGCCAAAGGTGTATTTAGCACATCAGAAATATCTTCTATCTTGACAGTTGATGCTGTTATCAGTGAAATCAGGGTTGACTTTTGAGTTCTTAAACTCCATAATACAAGACTTTAAGAACAGCCATAGAATGAAGCTCAAGAACAATTGTATTAGACAAAGCAGCAGGGAGGACAAGCTGAAATTCTCTGTAGCTGCCAGGACGGGGATGGAGAAGAGGAAGAGAGAAAGCCATGCTTTTTGATCTTGGGTCGAAAGCTGGCATGTTAAGCAGTGGGGATCAGCATTTAGCAATGGTAGAAGGAGCCCCAGAGAAGTGAGAAAGTTCAGCGTCAGGGAAAGCAGGGCATTTTGGTATAATCAAAAACTGAGACACACAGAAGGAAAAGGAAAAGTGTTCCTTTTAGGATTAGAACTAGAAGTGTAGTGCCTTTCTATCAATCACCCTTGAAGTTACACATTTCCCACAGTATTGATTAGTGAAAGGCATCTCAGACAGGAGATAATTACTCCTCCCATCTCCTTAGCATGTCTTCAAGTGACTCAGCTTTCCTGTAGGATAGGGTACTAGCCAACTGATTGCCAGGCTCAGCTGGATTAACTCTTAGGAAAGAAGGCAATGATATAGCATTTTAATCTTTAGAGCAGATCAGAATGTCATGTCTCCACCCAGGAGAAATCAGGTTTTATTCTTTGGCCAGGAGGACATAGCTTTCCCTTAATGCACCTCACCAGATCTCTGAAACTGTCACCTGCTTAGATGGTGATTTGAATGTTAAGGGGCAGCTGTGATACTTCCCTGTTTTAGGATTACCAGGGAATTGTGAAGTGAGGCCCAAAGCTGGCCATGAGGGGCAGGTCCATCTTCAATGACCGCTAAGGCTACTTTATGGAACAATATAAAGAAAAGAAACAACAAAATATGAATTTGATTTATTCTTAAATGTTAAATTATTTTTGCACTTCTGGAATAAACCCTGCTTGGTTAGACCCTCTAGCTGCGGTCACTGCCTAAATCACAGCTGTCATCTTAAAGAGAATAAGAGAGAGTTTATTCTAGAGCCATTTTGAGTGACCATGGCTCAGGAAGACAGATTTAAGTTAACCCAAATTTCATATTTTAATGTGGAAACAGTTTCATGAAGTTCTGTAGTTTTACAGAATGAAGAAACTAAGACAAGGTTAAAATACATTGGTGGGTACATCAGAGAGGCAGGTACAGTGAGATGTGGAAAGATTTTTCTATGTGCCCAAGATACTATTTGATGAATGAGACAGACAGAGAGTGTGTAGGTGTAACTGTCTTATTAAATAAGAAACACAGAGCCAATACAGAGATGAAAGCCAAAAGGTCAGAGCAATAGCTAAGACCTAAAAACCTTACCCTTCCTGTCGCTGTTGTCCTACCTCTCCAAAAGAGACCCACTTCCTGTGTGTTTGTGCTTTTTATTGACTTTCTATTCTGCCTTCTCATTGGTTGTAAACCCAACCACATGACCTCCTCGTCACAGCCGGTTTGTACAGACCTCCAGGTCGTCTATGGTTGGTATTGAGATTAAAGGCCTGTGTCTCCATGCTGGCTGTATCCTTGAACACACAGAGATCCACCTAGCTCTGCATCCCAAGAGCTGGGATTAAAGGCATGTGCCACCATCACCCGGCCTGCTATGGCTTGCTATTAGTTCTGACCCCCAGGAAACTTTATTTATTAACATACAAATAAAATCACATTTTAGTACAAATAAAATATCACAGAGAGAGAGAAAGAGAGAGAAAGAGAGAGAGAGAGAGAGAGAGAGAGAGAGAGAGAGAGAGAGAGAGAGAG
>CABHPQ010152634.1:6752-45471 GCA_902168405.1 Peromyscus aztecus
CTGGAGAGGCATTTGCCCTGGAGAGGCATTTGCCCTGGAGAGGCATTGGACTGGTTAAGCATTCAGGCTTCTAGCAGCAGTTCAACTGAGACCCATTCGGATATGAGGACATAGAGGCTTTCAGTCTGATGAATCAAGACCAGGTGAGATAGCTGTGGCTTATTCTGTCTCTCTGACCTTCCAGTATTTACCCCAATACCTGGCTCGGGTTTGATTTTATTAATAAGACCTTTTAAGATTCATGCTACAAACAAGCATTTTACATTTTCAGCTATGGGACATTGGGAGGTTTCTGGTCTCCCCTCAGCTGGCTTCAACAGGTGTCTCTCCTTCATTTGACACTGGCCTCCAAATCAGAACTGCACCTGCCTCGTTAGCGCGCATTGAAGTGGGCAATTTCTGATCGCAACTTTCCTCGGGGCTTGTGCTTGCCTTAGCCAGTCAGTGAAAAACATTAACAGCTTTTTCATAGCTCTTTCAGAGAGATTTTCTCCCACTGATTTTATTCTCATTTTGCTTGTTCCTTTCCCCCGAGATGCAGAGCTTCAGGTATCTGTCTGCAGCTCTGTACCTCTGCTAGCTGCCTTTGGAGGTAGAGGCTTTTTCTCCCCCCAATCTGCCTCAAACTCTTAGCAGCTTTCACAGGTCGTGCATTTTCTGGGGAGGAATCTGTCCCTTCTGTTTCTTCAGAGTCTTTTTCCCCAGACAGTTCCCAGTTTGGTCTCAGTTTATCCCCTCTACCCCAGAAACAGCTTCTGACACTACAGTGGTGGCTTCCCCCGCTACTGAAGGTAGGGGCTTTCTGTCCGTTTCTGTTTTCAGGGTCTGTGTGGTTTGCGTACAGACTGAAAATCTAACAAGGGAGGTTTTTGCCATTTCTAAACTCCCATTAGGACAGGTGTTTTGCCTCATCAGGCCTTCACCTGGCCCAGTCCTCCAGTGGGTTGCATTTGCTTGTCTGGGTCAACAAGGACAGAGCTTATGCCAGAGGCAATCACCCCTCAGGGCTACACTCCCTCTCACTGGGCGTCAGTTTAAACAAAGCTTTCCTCAAAGATGGAAAAGAAAAAGCTTTCTCTGATGGAAAAGAAAGCTTTACTCCTGGATAGTTCTGTTCTGTCCTGGCTGGGCTCTTTCCCCAGACAGCCATCTGACTCAGCAGCACAAGTGCTTCAGACACAGGTCAGCTTTACTGTTTTCCCAGAAAGGTCCTTTCTCTAATAGGAAAGCTTTTTCTGATTTCTTTTTGCCGCTGTGGACCTATAAAACCCGGGACTTGTAGGAAAGTGGACAACTGTGCCGTTCCCACTGGCTTTAGCTTTGGTTGTTCATTAGCAATCTTCTCCTGGGTCCTGCACCTTCCTGCCTCAGCTCTGTGCTCCAGGAAGTATACAACTGTAGGAACCCTAGTATCCCCGAAATGCACTCCAACTCAGAGACACTGGCCAGTCACCTCTGGGTTTTTGCTAAGAGAGGATACAAAGCTAACAGTTTGCATTGCTTCAGGGGATCTTTGCATTAGGACAATTAGGAGCACCTTTTATTCTGAAAAGCTCAGACAAAACCCTTGATGCCTCAGCTAGACTGTAACTGAAAAGCTTGGCTTGTTTGCTTTTCTCAGGTAAAGTTTTCTGTCCTTTTGGGCTCTCTGTAGCTCTTTTACCCACACTCTCCCAAGTGTTTCCCTCAGGGTACTCTGACCCACTGTTTTTTACTAGCTTCATGAGACAGTTTAGAGGAGATTTTTAGAAACTTGTCCCTGCCGCCTGCATTGCAGGGAGGATTGTTAAAGCTTGAAAGAACTTAGGTTTTGCTGTCTTAAATTTGTTTTCCCTTAGAGCTAATCACAGGTGGTCCCCATACTAATATCTTCAGGTGATTCTAATTTTTGTCCTTCTGAGAAAGTTAAAGGCTTTAGTTTTGAGAGCTTTTGAGAAAGAGTAAAGCTTTTTAGAGATATTTTTCCCCAAAATTTTCCAAGAAAAGCTTTATAGTTTAAGAGAGATTTTTTTCCCCAGGAGAAAGACCAACTTTTCCCAAAACTTCCCAACTTTAAACTTTTTGGCTTTTTACACCCCCATTTTTGCCTCAGGGAGAAATCACTTTCTCCTGCAGCTTGGACTTAGCATTTCAGCTGTCCCCAGGTCAAAAGCTTCCATAGGAAACTTTTTTCTTCCCCATTAGCTCAGAGAAGAGCTTTTTTACTACCCGTAAAGCCCAAAGAAAGATTTTTCCCCAGTTTGCATTCAAAGCCCCCAAAGTTAGAAAATTGGAGAGTTTTTCTGTCTAGTTGCATTACTTGTCTTAAATTTTTTCTACCCAATCTTACACTTCTAAGTTTTTCCTACACTAGATTATTACACTATGCCTTATACTTATTTTTCACATAGAAATTGAGAAAGGGATAGAAGATAGAAAATTTTGACAGAAGAGAATTACGCTGCAGCATCGGACATCCTTCCAGTCCGCTTTCCTTTTCTCTCGAGGATAAAACCCCTGCCCCTCAATATATATATAAAATATATATTTTCCATAACACCGGCATGCCTTTCCACTGGCAGGGCTGACCCACACTTTCGCCAAAAACTCTGTAATAAAACTATTTTCCTTTATCTTTGGTCCCTATTACTTTGTCTTTAGTCCCTGTTCATTTGCCTTAGTCCCCCCATTTTTGTCTTTAGTTCCCCCTTTTTCTTTTTCCCTTTTTTTCTTCAGTCCCCTTTTTTTTCTTTAGTCCCCTTTTTTTGTCTTTTAGTCCCCTTTTCTTTTCTTTAGTCCCTTTTTTTTTCTTTAGTCCCTGTTTGAGCACCATTCTGTGGGGCGTTTACCCACCACCCCCACAGCTTCCCAGAGTTTTCTTGAGTGTGAGCAGCAGGAAATATTAGATAGAAAGATTTATTGCGGAGAATATCGCGGAGATAAACAGATAGAAAATAAAGGATAGCCTCGAGAGGGCCTGGAACCTTTTCCACGGGCCCTGACTGTCTCTGCCCCAGGGTTTTTATAGAGACGCCAAGGGGGTGGAGCAAATGACCTCCTCCCCCAGCACAGCCAAGTGCAGACCATCTCAGACACCTGCACTCAGGCCCGTGGTCCTAATCATCCTCTATGTGGATCTGCTGGGTAAAGCCACGAGGAACCCGAGAATGGCCCCCCACACTGGTGCAGATACTGCAGTGTGAAATTTTGTAGTAATACTAAAATTAGAGTTTTCTTATGGCCCAGAAATGCCACTCCTGAGTATATTCTAAATAGTCTATATCCTCCTAGAGAACATTGCTCATCTGTTGTTGTTGCTCCTATAGTTAAAAAAAAAACAGTTTATGGAACGTCTCGAGATGTCCAACAACAGGTTCAAAGATAAACAAATTGTGTTACATACATACAATTGAATTTCACGCATATGTAAAGAAAAGTTTAATTATGAAATTAACAGGAAAGTGGGTGAAATTCAAAAAGGCATACTCAAAGAAGTGACTCAAGCTCAGAACAATAAATAAATGTGTGTTCTCCAGAGTATGCAAAACCTTTCTTCCAATGTTTAGACTAATTTTTTTTTAAGTTTTGGAATTCCTATCAAGTCTAGGTATTTAAAAAGAAGTCACCAGAAGAGGAGGGTTGAAATTGGCCTAAAGGTAGGGGGATAACAGATCACATGTGATGTGAAAGTAGTAGGGAGGAATAACAGGTTTGGAAGGCTTTGCTGGGCATGGTCTGGGTGGGAAGGAGGGGGTAAAGTGAGGAGCTAAGGTTTACCAAACAAAGAATGTAGGAAAATGCCAGTGGAAACCTACTATTTTGTATGCACATTAAAATATCAAAAAAACTTAATTAATAAAACAGTAAGTTTAAATGGAGGCAAAATATATGGCTAGATAACAAGAGTGTCAGGAGTCAATAGTTATTAAATGAAAATCTCAGGATCAAATGTGTGTGAGCCTGTGTGAGTTGGTGGTCAGGGAGGACCAAAAGGGGTCCCACAATAGTACAGCCTATTGGTTTCCACTAGAAGTACATCTTAGGCTGCTATTGCTAAAGACACATGAGTTGTAGGACAGTGAGAAATTAAGTTGTCTGTTACTTGATATTTTCCACAGTGCTGGCTGTTTTTCAGAATGCTAGCAGTCTCTAAGCTGACAGGGAGAAAAGTCATCAGGGATCCTACACACCTGTGGACCATATGATGCACAACAATGACTTTCCTCACAAGATGTGTTCACTAGTACTACAGGAGCATGATGCTTACGGGGTGAACCAAGCATCTTCTGCATGGATTTAAATTCTGCTTTACAGAAGGCAATTCATGGGTAATTCTGTAAACTGAGCCAGGAGCTTATGGTTGGCAAGGTCATGATCCACAGAGAAGAATTTAGTACTGTTGTTTTTTGCTGAATAGAAATGATGTCACATTCCTGTTGAATACCTATCCGTAGACTAGTGCAGATCTTCTCTCAGCCTTTATAAGTGAAGAGTCTTTTTGTCGTGGGCAACAGTAATTGAAGAAACTCGACGTTGGTGTAACTGTATAGAATGTAACTGTGGACTAGTCATCACTAACAGAACACTTTCCCTTCTAAGCCTCAAGGAACTTTGTAGAAGAAGAGTCAGAAATTATATGAGAGGTTTTGAAGGAATGGTATGAATCCATGCCTTCTGGACATAATGTAGAATTTGCACTTATGAACATAAGAGTTTATTTGAACAAGACCAGCACAAGATTTAAACCTTCACTCTTTCATTACACATGAGGGAAAGTGGCTTATGGGCAGTTACTGGTACTAGGGGAAGGTATGTAATTTTTCTCAGCTGTGTAACTACTAAGTTGCCATGATCCACTAAATACTTATCCATTCATGCTAATGTGATCAGCTGTAATTAAGCTCAGCAAGTAAAAGATAATCAAGGTGTGAGTTTGTTGAGGTTTTCAGCGGGAGTGCTGGTTAGGTTTTGTCAACTTGTCACACAGTAGAGTCAGTTTTGGAGAACTTCACTTGAAGAGCTATTTCCATTAGACTGGCCAAAGATCTCTTGATTAATGATTGATGTGAGAGGGCCCAGCCCACTGAGGATGAGGCCACGCCTGGGCATGTGGTATTCATCTGTATAAGAAAGCAGGCTGAGAATCCCAGTAGGCAGCCTTTCCCCTTGGCCTCTGCTTCAGTGCTTGCCTCCTGGTTCCTGCTGTAGTTTGTGCCTTGCCTTTAGTGATGGACGATGAAAAAGGAGTGAAAGCCAAGGAAACCCTTTCCTTGAAAAACTTAGTTTGTGTTAGTGTTTAACAACATTATTAAAAAGCAAATTAGAATAATGGAGACGGGCAGGTGATAAGAGTAGATTGAGGGTTGAAAATGCCCAAATTTGAGTATGTAGATAAACATGAAAATTTCCAGAATCAAAAGTAAAATTGCCTGTTGTAATGCTTTAACAAAATATATTCGTTAGTGTTTGGGAATGTAAGACAAGATTCCTAAAATTCAGGCATAATACGGCAATAATTAGGGATGTATTTTACCTTTTTAATGCCATTTATATATTCTAATTTCAATACTGAAATTAACTATTTGCATTTATGTTTTATTAGCAAATATTTTATATAGTAGTAGGTTTCTTTATGTCATTTTTATGCATATATAACATATTTTAGATCGCATTCTCCTCTTCTCCACATAATTTACCATTTCCTTCTTATCTTCTAACAAAATCCTTTCAGCTATGGTCAGAATCCATATCTTAAATAAAGATATAAGTTTGACTTTAAAATAAGTAAAAACAATGACAATTAGAATTGTTTTATATGCTTATAGACTAACCTCAGAGCCTGCTGGATTATAAAATATCTTTTTAAAAACATGTTCCTATGGATCCACATTATCTCTCTTCTCCTTATATACTTGTTGTAGTAGTAAAGCATACATGTAATGAATAAATCCATTTTCCCATTTGTTATATGATTGATAGCATTTGACACCTTTCTTTAAAACAAAATTTTAATTGTTTTTGTTGAATGTAATTGTCTTTGTTTTTTGGACAAGTATATTTGACTCATTGTCACATGGAATCAATAATTATGATATTTTATATAAAGTTTTCTTTATAATTGGGAATTTCATACATGTATACAATGAAAATAAAATGAAATCTACCTTCCATTGCACCCTAAAACACACTACTTTCAAACTTTTATTATAAACCACTACATTCAGGTAATGCTGTCCCATATGTACATATGATGGGACAATGTCCTGAGCACACAAACCCTGGCTGGTATTATTACTCTTGGTGAATTGCACTAGATGCATCAATATATTCATACAATTGTTAATTATGATTTTCAGAAGTATAAATCCTTTTGAGATAATCTTTGTTTATGAGACCTGAAAAAGAACACAATAATGGTCTGGAAAAGTATGTGTTTTAAAAACAAAAGAGGAAGTTTCTTCTAGTTACATGTTTGTAGTCCAAGACAATCAACAATGAGGATTCTCTAGGGTGCATTTCCCCAAAGTCAAGGAGTTGGTTCATAATAAATAATGTCATCTTGAATACAGATTAAAATCCTGTGTCTTCCTCAAGATATCTGTATGTTTCTTTCAAAATATTCTGATGGTTGCCTCCTTATTTAATTTTATTTTACAAGGATCAATTGCTGTCTTTATTTGAGAAACTTAAAACATTTTACTTTTGAAGGAATTTGTTCAAGTTTATTAACAAGAAAATGATATAATCTCAAAAACACATCAGGAAAATCTTGCTTTTGGTGAGTTTCTTGACACATTTTGAATCTTCCAGAAGGTAAATGAAAATCCTTAAAAACTGAGGAATGGTAGATAGAAATTGAGCTGAGACAGTGGTATTGACTCACTGGAGTACATAGCATATGTTAGGGTGCTAAATTCTATGCCCCTTGTTCCTACCAATGTTGTTCTCTGTTTGAGCCATTTTTTATTGAGTGTTGTTAATATGAAGACTTTAAAATTAAATGTTAAATGTAAGTTGTGACAACATGATATTTGATTAATTCAGTTACATGAAGATCAACATACATGTGAATATACACATAGCAGAGTAAAATATGCAGTGCACTTTAGATATTAAAAACTATAGGTGCAAGGAAAATAAAGTCGTGGGAACAAGTGATATCTGTAGAAAAACTTCTATTCCTGGAAGCCATATGGAAAATCATGATTGAAAGATACTACTAAAAATTAAGAGGAAGACTAAGGATTATTCTGCATGATTAAAAAAGATTAAATCTTGAGAATAAAAAATATGCCTGGATTATGTACTTAATTTTTTTTTAGAAATCCAGTTATAACATTTAATTTCATAAATATTATAGCAAATTGTAAAAATTAATTAAAGTGTTACATCAAATGTAAGTAAAAGTGTGATTATAGTTTGATAACTTAGCAAGGACTTTTCATTGTAAATTACTGATTGGAATGAAATAAATGGAGATTGAGTGGCATTTGCACACATTTCTGTGTAGTTTTCATTTGTGGTGATCTATTGTGTACCCTAATAAAATTTGCCTGAACATCAAAAAACAGAACAAGCCACTAGATTAAACATGGAGGCCAGACAGTGGTGGCACACACCTGTAATCCCAGTACCGGAAGCACACATGTGTTTAATCCTAGGAAGCAATGACTGGGCAGAAAAATGTATATAAGGCATGAAGAGACAGGAACTAAAGGCTTTTGGGCAGAAGCATCCCTTTCACCTGGAGGCTTCTTCAGCTGGAGCCTTTCGGGTGAGGTCTCAGAGGATTTCAGTCAGAGGT
Source organism: Peromyscus aztecus (assembly GCA_902168405.1). Taxonomy (NCBI): domain Eukaryota; kingdom Metazoa; phylum Chordata; class Mammalia; order Rodentia; family Cricetidae; genus Peromyscus; species Peromyscus aztecus. The sequence goes on from CABHPQ010152634.1 coordinate 14,536, forward strand.
TTCATGAAACTGGTGAGGTGAGACATGGCAGTGGCTTATTCCTTTGTCTCTCTGATCTTTCAGCATTTACCCCAATATCTGGTACCGGGTATTTTTTTTTATTATAAGACCATTTTAGAATTCATGTTACGTTCATTAATCCTGATTTATGCCACCATAGTCACAAATTGAAACACTGAAAAGAATCTAGTTTTCTCTGATGGTGAAGGAAAGCCCTAGGGAACTTCAGGTGATTTAGCCCAAAATCCTGGATAAGAAATCAGTAGGCATCAGCATTCAAAAGTGAATCTTAGTCATAAAATTACAAGAGTTGGTATACTTATTTGAAGCTCCCCTTTTATTTTTTCTAATTTGAATGTTATAAAAACTGGTTAAACAGATTTATTCCATGCAGTAATCCCAGAGGTAGGTAAGGTATTTAATTTAATTAGTTACAAAGAATACTTTATTTTCATAAAATTATTTCATTAACATTATATCTCAATTACTGTGCTCATAGATTTTTCCTATATTTTATTGAGACAAAGTTTTACACTGTAACTCAATCTAACCTACAACTCATTACTCCCTTGCTTGAGACTCCTGAGTCCTTGGGTCCTGAATATCCAGGACTGTGCTCACCTCCTACTTGGTTTTTTACCAAAGAAATAATGATAATGATGATGATGATGACGATGTGTGTGTGTGTATCTTAAATTTCTACAGTGAGATGACATTATAAAAAAAAACACATTGTCTAACTTTCAATAATATGGAGAAAGATAAGATAATCACAAATGTTTAGCATAATTTATGGAAACTAGAATTTTATTTTCAAAGGATTATATGTATTCAGGGAGTCATGAATTAAGGCAAGTATATGTCAGAGACTCAACGAAATAGTATACAAATTGATAATAATATGCAGATTAGAAATTAAGGTCAGAATGAATCTGGATTTAACAATTTAACAATAAACTGATAATCTCCAATTTATCTAAAAATTCTTAGTGCAGACCAGTGAAATGAATGAGTTCACATAGCTTTACATTCTCATTTAATAATTATATGACAAGTCATAAATTCATAGTAGATGCTCTAATTTATGTTTTTGTTGGATATGGCAGTTTTTTTCCCTAGTGTTGTGGATCCAGATTTTTATATTTAGCCCAGGGCAATATTATAATGTGTTTTTTTAAAAAAAACACCAAAGTTGTGAGGGTAAAATAATGGAGGAGCTATGTGAAGAACTGGAGGAGGAAAGAGATGGAATTTACCAATACCTATGTACATACAGAATTATCAAACATTGAAAATAATATTGTATAGAGGCTCTGTCACTATGAGATATATATTTAATTAGTCTAAGAAAGCAAATGAATATTACTACTAATAATAATAATAGTAAACATCAATATTAACAAAGGCCTTCCTATGTTACACATTTGAATATGGAACTAATTTTGATGATCAGTGTAATGATTATTGTCAAAGACAAACTGAAGAGGTTGTAGGTGTTAGCAGAGGAGCTTCAAGAAACAGATGGGGAGACAATATTGTTAATGAAGATGGGAGTAAAGACTATAAAAATCATTAACAATCACTTGGTTTTAAGCTGTATCTGTGTGGCTTTGATCCTGGTGTAAACTGAGAAGTTAACAAGATTAAGGCCAGCCAGCTTAAACACCGAAGTAAGACAATGTCTCAAAATTTTTTAAAAAGCAAAAAGTAGGTTGTGTAACTACATAGTCACATGCTTGTCTAGCATTCACAAGGCCCTAGGATGAATCGATAGTAAAATAAACAAACAGGTGAACACAACACAACAAAATAAAACACCTTTATTATAAAGTATTGTGAATTTTATATGAATCATTTTTATGATCAGTTCCTATTATTTCATTTTCCTTGTATACTATATGTATTTAACTTTCCTGGAGTCTTCTCAGGCATGAGAACATGAAAGCAGTGATCTCATTGGTTTTCTGAGTCAGCTGAATGTCCCATTTGCAATTATCTTCTATTATGGAACATTCCAAAAACTGAGAAACAACCATGAGGAATTTATATGCAATTCATATGACAAATTATTTTTATTACAGGTGAGAACATTACAGGACTAAAGAACAGATCTAACTTGTAGAGCCATATAGAGTTTGAAGTGAAGAATATAAACTGAAGCAGAATACTACTGAGTTCAAGACCATCATCTTTTTCTTTGTTGTTTATGTCAAGTGTCATCTAAGCTGTCAAGTTCTATTGATCAAATTTCTTCTTTTTCCTTCCTGTTCTTTGTTTTTGTAGCTGGTAACTCATGGCACATGCAATGATAAACCAGAGTTCTGTGACCACATTTATTCTTGTGGGCTTCTCAGAATACCCACACCTCCAGCCACCACTCTTCCTTATGATCACGGCCATATACACAGTCACTCTGGTAGGCAATGCAGGCATAATTGTGGTCAGAAGGATCAATCCTAAGCTTCACACACCCATGTACTTTTTTCTGAGCCATCTTTCATTTTTGGATATATGTTATTCTAGTGTATTTACACCAAAATTACTGGAGATCTTGGTTGTGGAACAGAAAACTATCTCTTTAAAAGGTTGCATGGCTCAGTTTTTCTTTGGCTGTGCATGTGTGATTACAGAGATGTTCATGTTAGCGGTGATGGCCTATGACAGGTTTGTGGCTGTTTGCAACCCCCTGCTCTACACTGTGGCTATGTCTCATCAACTGTGTGCTCTCCTAGTAGCTGGAAGCTATATGTGGGGTGGTCTGTGTGCTGTGATACTCACATACACTCTCTCAGAGCTATCTTACTGTGGACCTGGCATCATCAACCACTTTGGCTGTGAATACTCTGCCATCATCTCTGTATCCTGTTCTGACTCCTCGTTCAGCCAGATGGCATGCTTAGTCATTTCTATATTAAGTGAAGGTAGTAGCCTTCTTATCACCATAGCCTCCTATGTCTTCATAGTCATTACTATCATCAAAATGCCTGCTAAAGGTGGACTCCAAAAAGCTTTCTCTACCTGTACTTCTCATCTGACTGCCATTAGCATCTTTCATGGAATCATCCTCCTTCTGTACTGTGTGCCCAATGCAAACAGCTCACGGCTCCTGGTTAAAGTGGCAACTGTGCTCTATACTGTCCTGATCCCCATGCTGAACCCCCTCATCTACAGCCTAAGGAACAAGGATGTGAAGGAGACAGTCAAGAGACTCATCAGCTCAAAGCTGCACTCTCACTCAATATAATACTGATAGAGCTCATTTTTAATTGAATATGTATTAATTCATAACCTAAATAAACATCTTTTTCATGTACACTATCAATGAAATATTAGTGTTTAGTAAATATTGTAATTATGTTTTCAATCCTGTATTGGATTTTGACTTGTGTCATCCTGATTGGTTTTTCTATAGTTTCATACAAACGTTCTGTACTCTGATTCACTTCCATTGAGCAGTTAAAGAAAAGACATTTCAAAATCTCCGCAATTAGCCCTAGGGAACTAAGAATGAAGAAGAAAATCTCTCCTCAGAACTCTATACCTGTGATACCCCTGAAGTTTTCTTTAGGTTCTTTTACTGCATCCACATTTAAGTCTTCAAATTTAACCCTTACCTTTAACTTGGAAAAATCTATAAAACATACATAGTTTTGGATTTGTTGTAAATTAATGACATAGATTTGTTTTATGAAAATACTCTATAAGGAAGCACATGTTGAAATACTTGCTATCACCCATGTACATCTCTCATTTCATTTTGTTGTGTTTAATTTTGAGATTGTAACTCCTTTTTCCATTGCCATTCCTAACTCTAAACCCTCCCATACACCACTCCCTACTCTGCTTCAAATCCAAGACCTGTTTCCACTAATTGTCATTGCACACATAAATGGATACACACATACACACACACACACACACACACACACACACACACATATATATATATATATATATATATACATATATATATATATCCCCAAACATATTTTCAGTTTGTGTAATGTATGTATCTTTGTTTTTTTCAGGGGGAGCATTTACCATTTGTCAACAGATTATTGGTGTGCTCTTTCCTGGGAGGATCATGTCTCCTGCTTTTGATTTTCTGAGTATTAAAAGATTCTATTTGATTCTATCTTCCCTTATAACAAAATTTCCCAGGAGTTTGAATTTTTCAATTGTGCCATTGATCACTTACTTTTCCTAGGTTGTCAAATCATCAATGAACAACAGTAGCTGCCTACTTAGTTGTTGAATCAATGAGAAAATAGTGTTTATTGTTGCATAAAATCTCACGAGTTTATTTCAATAAGTCATAATGTTTACGTTTTTTTGAGCTTCATGTACTGAAATTTTTCTTGGTAGTTATACTTAAACCTCTTTCATTTTTCTCAACCTTGTTTAAGTCATAAATCCAATTTATCCATTTTGTTAGCTTGAAAGCATGCAATCTTCACATTGGAACAAATTTTGTTCAAAAGACTTTCATTGCACTATTGATGAAAATGAGTCTCCTTGCAAAGCCCATCTACTTGTCTTAGCTTTGTAAATTATTTTGAAAAAAAATTATTATATGCCCATATTCTGGGAGAGAGAGATTTGCTGTTCATTAAGTTTTCAGGGCCTGGTAGAATGACCATGTTCTGGTAAAGGTCATATATTCAAGAATATACAGGCAGCAGAAATTCATCTTGTTTTTTTTTTTTTAAAGGGGAACATGGAAATTTGAGTGGGTGTAAGGGAGGGAGTAGATTTGAGAGACATAGTGAGTGTATATGAACACATGTACACACACACACACACACACACACACACACACACACACACCACAGGAACAAAATAACAGGAATCAACAAACATATCTTATTGAATTCTTTCAACATCAACAGACATGATTCCCCAATAAAAAGACACAGACTAATAGAATAGATGTGAAAACAGGACCCATTTTCAAAAGAGATAAGTTTCAAATAGTACCATGGAACCTGTCTGACCACCATGGATTAAAGATGAAATCAATACCACAGAAATTTTAAAAAGCTTACAAATTCATGGAAACTGAAAAACTCACTACTGAATGAAAAATAGGTCTAAGACAAAAATTTAGAAATAATTTAAATACTTTCTAGAACTGAATTAAAATGAAAATACAACATACCCAAACTCATGGGACACAGTGAAGGCATATATAAGAGACAAGTTCATAGCACTAAGTGCCTACCCCTAAAAATGCTCAGGACCAGATTGTTTTACTGCATATTTGTAACAGACTTTCTAAGAAATAAAGCCAACATTTCTAGAATTATCCCACAAAATAGAAACAGAAGGAATATTGCCCAATTCACTCTATGAGGCTACAGTTACCCTGATACTGAAACCACATAAGACCCAAAACAGAAAGAGAATCACAGACCAATTTTCCCTGTGAACATAAATGCAAAAATACCAAATAAAATACTTGTAAACCAAATCCATGGACACATTAAAATGTCATTGACCATGATCAAATAGACTTCATCCCAAAGACGCAGAGATGGTTCAATATACAAAAATAAATAAATGTAATCTACCATATAAACAAAATGAAAAAAAGAAAAAAAATACATGACTATCTCATTAGAATCAGAAGAGACCTTTGACAATATCTAACACCCCTTCATGATAAAAGTCCTGGAGAGATTAGAGGTACAAGGGAGATATGTAGCAATTTACAGAAAGCCTATAGTCAACATCAAACTAAAAGAGGGAAACTCAAAGCATTTCCACTAAAATCAGGAACAGGACTAAGTTTTCCAACTTCTTCATATTTATTCAATATAGTACTTGAAGTCTTAGCTAGAGCAGTAAAGCAACTCAGAGATATCAAGGAGATAAAAACTGGGAAAAAAAAGAAGTCAGAGTATTGTTACTTGTAGATGGATATTATAGTATATATAAGTTATCCTAACAATTTGATCAGGGAACTCCTATAGATGATAAACACTTTCAGCAAGTGGCTGGATGATATATTAGCTCAAAAAAATCAATAGCTTTCCTATATATAAACAACAAAAGGAGAAAGAAATCAGGGAAACAAAAACTTTCACAATAGAGTCAAATAATATGTCTTGGGTTAACTCTAACCAAGCAAGCGAAAGACTTGCATGATAAAAATCTTTAAGTATTGGAAGAAAGAACCTAAAAAAGATATCAGAAGATGAAAATATTCCCTATACTCATGGGTTGGCAGGATTAACACAGAAAAAATGGCAATCTTACCAAAACCACTCTAGGGATTCAATGAAATACCTATCAAAATTATAACTTGATTCTTTACAGAACTTGAATGAACAATTATCAACTTTTATGGAGAATCTATGTTTAATAAAAGGTACAAAAATAAAAAATAAATGAAAAAATTAAGGTTCTAAAACTTATTAGCTATTGGTATTACTATATAGGTTTTACATTTTGCTGAGTTTTTCTTTTTTTTTCTGTTTTCTTTGTTTCAAGACAGAGTTTTTTCATGTAGTCCTGGCATTCTTGGAACTCACTCTGGCTCTTTTAAATTCATGGCAAACTAATCTGGCCTCTAAATCATAGAGATATGCCTGCCTCTGCCTTCCAAGTGATTGGATTAAAGATATGGGCCACCACCACCTAGCCTTTGACAGGGTTTATTGTGCAGTACATCACAATATATGAGTTTGGATTTACCTTCTGGTTTTCTTTTTTTTTAACATGAGAAACTATTGATATAATCAAGTTTAATAGCAAAAGTTTAGAAACATTGTTCATAAAATATCTAATTGTTCTATTGTAAAAAAATCATTTTTTTGTTTTTTTTAAATTTTTTATTAAGAGATTTTCTATTCATTTTACATATCAGCCTCAGATTCCCCTGTCCTCCCTCCTCCCACCCCCAGCCTTCCCCCCAACCCACCCCCCCATTCGCACCTCCTCCAGGCAAGGTCTCCCATGAGGAGTCAGCAGAGCCTGGTTCTTTCAGTAGAGGCAGGTCCAAGCCCCTCCTCCCTGCACCAAGGCTGAGCAAAGTGTCTCACCATAGGCACCAGGTTCCAAAAGGCCAGCTCATGCATTAGGGACAGGTCCTGGTTCCATTGCCTGGTGGTCCCCTAAACAGTTCAAGCTAAACAACCCGTCTCACTTATCCAGAGGGCCTAGTCAAGTACCATGGGGGATCCTCAGCTATTGGTCCACAGTTCATGTGTTTCCACTAGTTTGGCTAGTTGTCTCTGTACTTTTTCCAATCATGGTCTCAATCTCTCTTGCTCATAGAATCCCTCCTCTCTCTCCACGACTTCTGGAGCTCTGCCTGGGACCTGGCCATGAATTTCTGCATCTGCTTCCATCAGTCACTGGATGAGGGTTCTATCATGACAGTTAGGGTGTTCGGCCATCCAATCACCTGAAGAATGGATAAAGAAAATGTGGTACATAGACACAATGGAGTACTACTCAGCAGAGAAAAACAATGACATCGTGAGGTTTGCAGGCAAATGGATGGAACTAGAAAATATCATCCTCAGCGAGGTAACCCAGACTCAGAAAGACAAACATGGTATGTATTCACTCATAAGTGGATACTAGATGTAAAGCAAAGGATAACCAGACTGCAACCCACAGCTCCAGGGAAGCTAGCTAGTAAGGAAGACCCTAGGAAAGGCACAGGGATCGCCCAGCGATGGAGAAATGGATGAGATCTACAGGAGCAAACTGGGGCTGAGGGGGGGGGTAATGGAGGGCAAGGGTCGGGGGAAAGAGAGCTTAGGGGAGTGGGAGGTTTGAGCTGGATCAGGAACAGAGTGGGAGAACAAGGAAATAGATACCATGATAAATGAAGACACCATGGGAATAGGGAGAAGCAAAGTGCTAGGGAGGTCCCCAGGAATCCACAAAGATGACTCCACCATAGATTACTGGCAATGGTCGAGAGGGTGCCTGAGCTGACCTACACTGGTGATCAGATGGCTGAATACCCTAACTGTCATGATAAAAAAATAATTTATAATAAATAAAATAGGACAATGATCAGAATAATAGTACCATCATACTCACATTAAATAGACCTTGAATTTTCTTAATCACTATGGATGTCATGAATTTTCCCTTGTGTTAATATTTATTTGTATTAATATAGTTTTTGGTTAAAACTGTGATTATTCCTATCAGGATGCTTACTTCTTTCATCTTATTTTTATTTTTCACTAATTTCATTTTTTTGTATTTATTATTTTTGCTTAATTAAAATAGAATTGTATCATTGTCCAGCCATGTTGTGAAGTATTATTTTAAGATGTGCTATATTTGTTTATGCTCTGGAATATTTGTTTATTAATACAAAGATGTGTTGCTTTCTTTTCTGCTGCATTTGTTTAGCTCTATGTAGCTGTGTTACTTTGCCTGTCTAAAATATCTGATTCATCTAATAAAGAGCTGAACAGTCAATATCTAGGCAAGAGAAAGAAATAGATGGGGCTGCCAGGCAAACAGAGTAAATAGGAGGAGAAATCTAGGCTCAAAAGAAGAGAGAAGAGAGAGGAGAGAAAGGAGAGGAGAACACTAGGGGCCAGCTACCCAGCCACACGGCCAGCCAGAGTAAGAAGGAAAGAGAGGTACATAGAATAGAGAAAGGTAAAAAGCCCAGAGGCAAAATGTAGATGGGATAATTTAAGAAAAGCTGGTTGTAAACAAGCCAAGCTAAGGCTGGGCATTCGTAAGTAAGAATAAGTCTCCATATATTTATTTGGGAGCTGGGTGGAGGGCCCCCAAAGAGTTAAAAAATAAAAGAACAACTACACATCCCCGGTTCCCTTTCACATTCATGGTATCTTCGTCTTTAGTTATATATTTGCAAGCAGATAAATAGATGCAACCTGATACATCAGTTTAATGTTGATTCTCTACATAATTTGTGGCTGACCACTTGTGATTAGAGAAATGTGTAGGAGGCTTATCTCTAGGGAAGACTGATTATCCCTCTCTTGGTAGTCTTTTTTTGCCTGTAGCTCTTCAACCAGAGTTGTGGCCCAGTGAGATTTCCCCCATTTGATATGATATGCCAAATAGTATTGTCATTATTTAGGTAATTTAAGCAACTACATTGTTGAGATTTCGTGGGTATAGTTCCCCTGTCATATCTAGAAGACATAATCTTATAATAGATTCCCCCATCTTCTCTTACTATTTTTTTTCATTTCACTTTTCAGTATGTTTCTTGAGCCTTAGATGTTGTAACTGTGTTGTTGATGTATCCACAGGGTCAAGGTACTGTTACAGTCATTTGGTCTATGCATTTTCATTATTTGCGGCTTCTGTAACTGTCTTTTTCTGATACAAAAGCTGCTTCATTAATGAGAGGGAAGAACTACACTCAACTGTTAGTGTGAACATTAGCATTGAAAATGCAGTTAATAATATTACTATTATAGGAAATTGGCGTTAGAAGTTTCTCCTCTGAGACCCCTGACCCACTAAGCTTGAGTGGTTGGATAGGTTTCCACATCAAGGCACAATTTCCCTAGGAGTGAGAGGACTTAAGTCCAATCTGATAGCTGTTGGTTAATGCCAAGAAACAAGTGCAGCTACTGCACCCTTGCAGTGCTATGCTGGTCATTGTCGTGGTAAATAGGCATCTCAGCTAGGCAGGACTTTTAACTGCTTTTGTTCCTTGGCAGATTACATAGCAGATTATGGTAATATGAAATGCTATCTCCTCCTCTTCAGGAAGGCATTTAAGTCATATCCAGCTATAGTCTTCTAAGTCTTAAATCTTAAGTGTACCATGTATTCAGCAATAAAGACTTATCTCAAACCCTTAGAGGAAACCAAAGTCAATAGCAACAACCTATATTTCTTGGGAGTCTCCTAACTCTCCTGATCAATAACTCAAATAGAGTTTTCTCATGTCTTGTATACATATATTCCATACATATTATACATTGTATGTAAAATTGGCTGACTACAAAATAAGATTCTTTATCAGTTTTCATTTATCCTTAGTGCTATTTATTCATCACCCTCCTTTTCCTTCTGTACTGACTACCTTCCCAGCATTAGTCAGAGTTCTTTAGAGTAAAAATGCACAGAACATATATACATGTATATATAAATGGGATTTATTAGAATGACTTACAGATACTCTAACAAGATAGTCTACCAACAGAAGTTTGAAGGATCCAGTAGTTTTTCAGCCACAGTACTGAAAGACTAACAGCAAAGGCTTTGTGTAATATAATACTCTTTATGTCTGATATTATAAACAAATAAACAATATAAGTCATAATCAAGTAAATGTATAATATATAGTTTATATAAAAATATAAACAAATAAATTCCAAAGAATCAGAAAGTGTTTTACAGCATTCTAGAGACTGAAGGTAAATAATAAATTGCATTGTATATTTCATATGAAGTAATGCATGTTCTGGAAATACAGAGAAGTAAAAATAGAATTAAAGTAATGGAATACCAAACTAGTGCTTATTTTCAAAACTGTACGAATTTCATTGTATATGAATTACATCTCAAAACTGCATCACTGAAAGTTAGAAATAATCCAATAAAAGATTTAAAATAATGGATCAAAAGTGAAATAAATACAGGAAGATTGTTAATAATGTTTAAATATGAAAACATTTTAGTTCATTTCAGCTGGACTACAGATAAAATTTTATAGTACATATTATACTCATCTCAATTATATTTTAGAGTATAAAATTAATTTTCAGTTTCTATCCTGACACAGATCAGTAGGATGACTGTCATCAAGACTTGAGCTTAAGCTTTGCCTATGATGTTCATGCATTCACAAGGGATATACAGAGCCAGATACATAATAAATTAAATGTGTTCATTACACCAAAGCCCTAGGGATGGTGCTTCAGAGATATATACCCCAAATTTTCACTGGCACGAAAGAACACCAGCTGCCTAATATTCACACACCAGTGAACTGTTCACCTCAGGTAAGTTCCTGGGTTTCAACATTTAAAAGCACAAGGTTAAAATTATTGATCTTCTTTGGAAAACAACAAGAGCTGTATCCATGAATCAATTTCTCTCTGTTTATTTGTATTAACACATTTTGAAGTATAATGAATAGATGAAAGTTTTTTTTCTAAAAACTAGAAGACTTTAAACAAAATTGTTAACATTTTCAAAGTAATATTTTCTAAATATATCTTAATCTAGGTTCATAAGAACCCTTTGCTTATTTGACCATCATGAAGATATGCACATTGATTGAAGTTTTTGCTGGTGTTCTTTGTTAATGATTCCTTTTTTAACAGGTTATGAAAGTACCACTTTATAAATAAAAACGTGATAATTCAAATTCATTTCAATACCATGTAAGCCATAAATAATACTTATTGAGCCAAAAAAAATAAAAACAGTATTCAATGTATATCCATTCCTGTTTCCCACTCCCCATATTTCATTTAAGGGTCTAAATTTAAGGGTGCAAATGTATCTCATACTAAAAGACAAGCATATACAGCTCTGGAAATTTCATATTTCCTTATTCTCTTTTCAAATTCAAAATACAATTTTTTATTTAAGAACTTGACATAAAGCAAATATAAGTGTATTAAGTTATAGATTTTCCAATTTGCTTTTAATATTTCTCTCTGAGTGATCGGATTCTAATAGGTTCTGTCTAGACCATTCTTTGCAGCAAACATAAACAAGTGAAAATAAAACATATTCTTCATTGAATATCTGATTTGTTTCCTTTGTTATTGAATGTTATAGGCTACATAGCATCAGAATAAAATAATTTTAATTTTCTCCAGCCAGTAACATAAACTTTCGTTGCTTTTTGAACTGACAAAAGTTTATTTCAGAATTTGGAGAATCTGGATACTTATAATTAATATTTTGTTCAGGTGGATGTTTTAAATTATGAAAAAATCTAACATTTTATTTTATAGCCTTGTATCTATATGATTGCTGTTTTGTCCACCTATGTTGAAGATTAAGTAAGTTTTAGTAAATCAAAATATATTTGCAAAAGGGAAGAGAGATTCTAAAATGTTGAAAATATAAGAAGTTACATATTTCACAGTGGTATCTGGATGTTACACCTCGTGATAAATTAACCCTAAGACTATCATATAGGTTTTATTACGATCAATATCATAAAGATCCACTTACAAAGTAAAAGGTAACTGGGTAGATTTCTCAGGGAACAAAATTCAGAGAATGAATTATTTTCCTTTTTATAGATAACTAAGAATATATCTACCAATTTTGAAAATATCTTTTAAAATTTACACAAGAAGAAAGAAGAATGGATAGGGGAAATTGTTCCTCTGTGGATGAATTCATTTTCTTGGGAATTACCAATAACCCTGGCACAAATGTAGCCCTGTTCACCACATTCCTACTTGTTTATCTTATTGCTCTCCTGGCCAATCTTGGGATGATCTTTTTGATTAGAGTGGACTCTCAACTCCACACACCCATGTACTTCTTTCTCAGCAACCTTTCCTTCTGTGACCTCTGCTATTCCACAGCAATTGGACCCAAGATGCTGGTGGATCTCTTAGCTGAGGAGAAATCAATTCCCATGGTTGGTTGTGCTCTGCAGTTCTTGACATTCTGTGTCTTTGCGGATTCTGAGTGTCTTCTGCTAGCAGTGATGGCCTATGATAGGTACCAGGCCATCAGCAACCCCTTGCTCTACACAGTGAACATGTCTGGCATGGTGTGTTCCATGCTCATGATGGGGGTTTACCTGGTGGCAACAACAGATGGTTTAATACACACAACCTTGGCATTCCGTTTATGTTTTTGTGGGTCCAATGAGATCAATCACTTCTTTTGTGATTTGCCTCCACTCTACCTCCTCTCCTGCTCAGATATACAAGTCAATGAACTGGCCTTATTTACCGTTTTTGGTTTCATTGAACTGAGCACTGTCTCAGGAGTCCTGGTCTCTTATTGTTACATCATTTTATCAGTCCTGAAGAGCCGTTCTGCTGAGGGGAGATTCAAAGCTTTCTCCACCTGCACCTCCCATCTAACCACGGTTGCCATTTTCCAAGGAACTGTACTCTTCATGTATTTTCGGCCAAGTTCTTCCTATTCCTTGGATCAAGACAAAATAACCTCACTGTTTTATTCTCTTGTGATTCCCATGCTGAACCCTCTGATTTACAGCCTGAGGAACAGGGATGTGAAAGAAGCCATGAAAAAACTGAAAATAAAAATGTGCTTCTAAACAATTGTATTACATGTGCATGTTTACTTATAAATAATGCTTTTTTCTGGGAAATATAATGATGACATAGAATAAAACTGTAATTTTCAGTTTAAATCAGAAAAATATGTATTTATTCTAACAACAAAATGCAATAAGTAGAGCAGACCTCAAAATATGGCATGTTTCAGTGTATGTTTAATATTAATTGTTATGAATTATGCATGCATGGGAAACCCCCAGCTGGCAGGATCAGGGTACTCCTCGGGTGCAGGGAACCATCCTGGTATGCTGGGCAGATGCAGCAGCCGACTAGACACTGTCACTCACAGGAGACACAGTCACTCACACACAGGCACTGCATCCATGTGGAGAGAGTTTATTAGAAAGACAGAAAGATAGGAAAGAGGGAGAGAAGAGAAAACGAGAGAGAGGAAGACACAGAGAGAGAGAGAGAGAGAAGTCAAGGGTGCACATCTCATGGAAGGAAAAGGCAGAAGAGAGAGAGAGAGAAGAAGAAGGATAGGAGTATTTCCCTAAAATGAGGCTTTTTCATCAGGATGCAGGGGGCTATCAAGGGGCCAGTCAGAATATTAACACTAATGCATAACACTCATGACTCTAAAATTTCCTCATTATTTTAATTGATGAATTACTTGTTTCACCATAGTTTTGATTACCCTCCTTAATGAATAATTACCAGTTTCACGTTACCTACTATATACCTCGTGTTTCAAGGCAAATTCAATAGTTAATTTTCTAATAATTTTGTATTCTACTGGAAGTAACAGACTTCAATTGAACTTTAACAATTTATAAAGCACTTCAAAATAATCCTGAAGTAAATAAAGTACAGGGTGTCTTCTACAGGAAATTACTTAAATTCATTGTGCAGGAGAAAGGTTTTGTTGACTGGACAGTTAAAAGTATGCATGTTTAAAAGATGAGCATATTATAGATTGAAGTTTTGACAACAGCTAGATAGAGATTGGGACAAACAGTTCTATGGAATTTGGAACTTCAGAGGTCTTCCCTGATTATGGTGCTAAAATCAGTGACCGGGGTTCTACCATCAGTGACATTCTTAATGTAAAATCATTGCACTTCATATACTATCAGTATGAGGAAATTTTTGGAAGTGGAATTCTATATTCATAAGTAGCTGCAACTCATTATCTGGTCATCTTCAACACTTATAAAAGAGACCAACATCCCTATATGAAAGTTCTTCAACTAACCTGGGCTCCTAGGGCCTCACAGAGACTGAACCTCCAACCAGGAAGCCTGCAGGGGACTGACCTAGGCTCTCTGCATATATGTCACAATTGTGTAGCTCGGTCTTCTTGTGGGGCTCCTAACAGTAGGAGCAGGGGCAGTCTCTGACTCTTTTGCCAGCTTTGGGGACTCTTTTCCTCATACTGATTTGCCTAGACAAGTCTTCAACTTGATATTTCATGTTTGGTTGATGTCTATGGGAGGCTTACCATCCTCTAAATAAAAATGGAAGAAGAGGGGATGGGAGGGTGGGCAAAGTGGGTATGATGGCAGGGGGAGAATGGGGAGAGATGAAGGAAGGGAAACAGCAGTTTGGTTGTAAGAAATAAACAAACAAACAAACAAACAAATAAATAAATAAAAGCTCTTGAGAGTTTGAAGTGGTCTTATGTGATGACCTTCCAGCATCTTTCTATATGATGGAACTTTCCTTCATCAACTATGTAGCATTTCTTTAAGGAAGCGTTCCCATTTCCTCTTATCTATGTTCATCCCTTGTTATAGGTTCCTCTTCATTGTCTACCTTTTCCCTTAAGCTCTTACTTAATTTTACTCTTTTCTTACATAAGTATTTCCAAACTGCCATATTAATTATTTTTTTTACCTCAGGCCTAAGTGTTTCCTTCCTGCAATTCAAAACTCTAACATCACATTTTGGACAAAGAATGGTGAAAAAAATAACAAAATGAGATACTAGGTAACATAACATTTTTTGTACATATTAGGTGTTGATAAAATTATTGGAGGGTGTATTATGAAACATGCATACACAGAAATATACACAGATACATGCTTTTAGTCCAATATATGAAATGACCTTAGATACATAGGTGTTGAATACACACTAAAGATTAATTTGGCTAGAAGAAATGAGCATACATTTGCATATTATTCTGCACCTTAACGTGTTCCAATTTTTTGAGAGCTTAAGTACTTTCTTGGATAAAGTCACAGCACATTGGATGGGCCCAAGACACAAGTGTGTTGATAATCGTCTACTCATCAGTGAAGCTAAATACCACAGACTGTCTCGGGCTTTCGTCCTGCCAGTCCAGGCAGTGCCCATTGCTTTCCCTCTAGTAACATGACGCAGGGTAATAGGACACCAGGAAGAAAAGTGACTATGAAGGATTCTTCCTTTAGAGAGAAGGCATTATGAGTTTCTACCTCTGCAATGTTTTCTCAACTAACTGTAAATCTTCCCACAACATATGAATATGACTATGGCTTGTTTCCTTATAGCTTGAAATTCTAACCCTCGAAATTATGATATTAGGAGCTGAAATCTTTGAGAAATAATAATTGATAAGTGTAGTGCCTTTAGAAACTGGACCTCTTCCTCATAAACCATAGTTGGGGCTCTTCCTGCCTTTTTGTTGTGTAAAGACAATGAAAATCCAGCTCTCTAAACCAGATAGTAAGATCCAACCATAACCAAATCTGGCACTGGCTGGTTTTTGACTTCTGACTTTTTGACTGTGAGAAATATTTTGTTGCTCAATATGAAATAGTTGGTATTTCTTACTTTATATGCATAGCCCTAAATATTAATTCAACAACATGGCTAAAGGTATTATTCAACGTGTATTGAAATGTAAAGAAAAGTTTAACCTTTGCTGATTCCACGCAACTGACCTCTCTTTCTATTGCAGCATTTAAAAACCAACTTGAGCTTTATATGGTCTTCAATTTTATGTGAAATGGCTGTAAAATAAATAAGTATGAAATGTTAACTTTACATTCAACAGGATGATCTGGTTATAAGCATTGTATCTCTAAATTCAAGCATTTGAAATTCCATTTGGTGACACTACCCAAGGATTTTTATGACTACAATATAAGCTAACAAATAGACTTCTGGATACATCAATATTCAGGTTTGCCTTAGACATGCTAATGCTCTCCTCACTACTTCTCTAAACTTCGTCTTTCTTTTATATCTACCAGTGACTAGCTGTGAGTATGATCCTAACATAATCATACCAGAGACTAGGTTGGCAGGGTTCAAGATGTAGCTATCTTTCTGTATCTTATCTCTTTCTTCATTCTTGTTTCTGGAATAACTAAAAAATAAATAAAATTATATGGCCTATTTGTCCACACACAACAAAATATACTTCATTATTTTATATAAAACAGGATAAAAATAGATTATTTATATACCTACTACATCCTGTCTTTATGAATTATGATTTTACTACCTTGAGAGACCACTGCAAAATTAAGAATGTTGAAAAATGTGCTACTGTGTGTTTGTACCAAGATATTACACTATGTATCTATGCTTTCGGATCTGAGATAGGAGTATCAATGATGTTAATTAAGTCAGGTAACAAAGGTAAAATTAATAAAATGTCAACCTTTGCTAAACTTGTTGTAGTATTTTCAGGAAGAAATTCCAAGCCAGTAATCTAATTAAACATTAATGAATAACACAGAGGGGTCAAGGCGGAGTCTTAACAGTTTGAAGTCCCTACAGTCACTGGGAGAAAATATGTCATCTACATAAATTTACATACCACTAATGAGAACAGAAAGACACGTCTCAGGTTGGTTTCTTAATGATTATATTTAAATAATACAGGAAAATACAACAACTTCCATTTTAAAATAAGAAATCATTATTCAGTGATGTCGAAGTTGATTTCATACATGTTTACTCTGTTAAATGCAATACATAAGCTAATGGGCAAAGATATTTTCTTGTCAAAATTGTGTGAATTTGTATATCACTTTTTTTGTGTGTGTAAAGTCTGTAGAGGTTTTACCCATTTGTC
Organism: Peromyscus aztecus; assembly: GCA_902168405.1. Lineage (NCBI taxonomy): Eukaryota > Metazoa > Chordata > Mammalia > Rodentia > Cricetidae > Peromyscus > Peromyscus aztecus. The sequence continues at coordinate 31,792 of CABHPQ010152634.1, forward strand.
TTTTGGCAAGGATTAGATTGTTTTCTTTTAAAAATCACTAAAAAAAAAGTGATGTAGTACATGCAACTTTAAATTTTATTTATTTTGTTCATTGACAATAGTTAACACAAAACATTAATGCACCCAAATTCAAGCTTTATGGACAATGTACTACCTTTAAATCTAGAAAAAAGAATTAACTCATCACCTTGTTCCACTTTTTAAACAACAGACACACAGACAAACTGTTAGGATCCTGCGCTCACTCTTCCAGGTTTAATGCCTTACATCATCCGGGATTCTATGAGCGAGAAATATTGAGACCATGATTGGAAAAAGCACAGGGACAAATATCCAAACTAGCAGAAACACATGAACTGTGAACCAATAGCTGAGGAGCCCTGATGGAACTGGACCAGGCCCTCTGGATAAGTGAGACAGTTGATTAGCTTGAACTACTTAGGAGGCCCCCAGGCAGTGGGACCAGGACCTGTCCTTGGTGCATGAGCTGGCTTTTTGGAACCTAGGGCCTATGCAGGGACACTTTGCTCAGCCTTGGTGCAGGGAGGCGGAGACTGGATCTGCCTCAACTGAATCTACTAGGCTAGGCTGAATCCCTAGGGGAGTTCTTGCCTTGGAGGAGGTGGGAATGGGGGGGTGGATTGGAGGGGAAGGCCAGGGGCTGGGAGGAGGGAGGACAGGGGAATTCATGGCTGAAATGTAAAATTAAATTAATTATAAAATAAAAATATATTAAAAAATAGAAATAAAAAAAGAAAGAAAAGTAAGCATGGCTTTCTATGTATTTAACCATTTAGGAAAGGAGTTTATGAAGCTGGGAGACTCTCCTCATCTTTTGCTTTTGCACTTATAGTAAGAAGTACATGATACTTGATCAAACGATATTTGATCAAATCTGGTGGATTGTCACATGTATCCTTGGGTAGTAATTTCCTTTGAGATAAGAAATTCCATCCCACAGGGAACCTCATAAAAACTCAGCATGCTCTAAAGGGAGGTGGAACATTCTACCCTGTGGGGGAATGGAAGCTCCTTGAGGCTCAGGAAGCAAACATCTCAAAAAGGTTTAAAAGTCTCTGAAACTGAATAGATACACTAGACCTCAGCTGCTCTGAGTTTACCACAGGGATATGGACTACTGAGAGACCAGCTCAGCTGCTTAGAAGAGACTTAGAATTGTCAAGCTTCGTGAAAGATAGACTAATGAAGTTGCTCACAAGTCAGGCCTTGAGCTCCTGGGTTCTGGGTTTTGTGAGCCCTCCTCACAGCAGCTACTTTTGTCATTGCTGCCCGCCATCATCCATTCATAAGTCACCCCAATGCACTTATTGGCTGATCAAGTTACTTTGATCTGTCATCTTTTCTCTATCTGGGATAGATGAATGCTTGTTCATGCCCCCCCAGGAATAGTCTCATATACAACCCTTTATGAAATCTTTGTACAGGTACATCTTAACTGTCCCAGCTCATAGATATGTCAGATGTTCCCAGAGGTGTAGTGTTGAACTGCATAATGTTTGTTTAGCAGTAAATAATTAGTCAGTATAAATAGAATAATTAATCTCACTCTTTGCTTAACTTTTTTATTATTGTTTATTGAAAATAACTTTCAACTATTAAAAATTTAATGATTCCCTAGAAGAAAAAAACTGTTATATAGTTACCAGTCATATAGATGGCGGAGTCTTCCTTGTCGCCCTCAAATTTCCACCAACAAGCAACTCTTACTATATATTTTTTCTAAAATTACGTTCTAAAGTTACCTTATAGGCATTACCAAGTTCACTATAGCTTCTCCTTTCCTTCTCCATCTTTTTCCCACATGTGTGCACATGTTTATGCACAATACAAATATATGCATTTTCTCATATTGCTTGCAGGTGGTCTGTTATGTACTTTAATATACTAGTGGACATGTTGACAGCTCTTAATAATTCATTAATAGATATAAAATGTTGATAGTTCACATCTATACTTTCTATATTTCTTGTTGTGTGGAATGTTTTATGAAGTAAAATATTCTGTTAAAAATAACCTAAGTTGTTGTTGAAGGTAAATAACTGTAGAAATAAATATTACTAATAAAGAAGAGTAGAGTTGGGAACTGATCTGTCACTGAGTTCCTTCTCTTGGGAACTGCCCATAACTGTGATGAGAGTATTTTTATTTACTACATTATTACTTACTTATCACATTATTCCTATTGAAAATCTTGGGATGACCATTTTGATCAAGTTGATCACCAGCTTCACATGCCGATGCATTTCATCCTCAGCCACCTCCCTTTCTCTGATGTCTGCTGTTCCACTGCAGTTTGTCCTAAGATGTTAGTGGTGGATGTGCTTGCCATGAGCTGCAATTCAATGACATTTCTTGACTTTGTTTGGTAGTTCTTCATCTTCTGCATCTTTATAGATATTGGTTGCATTCTTGTGGCAATGAAGGCATTTGGTCATTACAAGGCAATCAGTAAACCCTTGTTATTTGCAGTAGACGTTTGCATCAAGGTGTGCTACCAACTCCTGCCTGAGGTTTGTTTGGTGAGTATTGTAGATATTGTGATACACACAATTCACATTTTATACGTTAGTACAATGACATCGGCCATATCTTATTTGACTTACTTCCACTTTCCCTCCTTTCTTGTTCTGAAATACAAGTCAATGAAGTGGCCCTATTGACTGACTGTTTGTCTTTTAATGAACTGAGCACAATCTCCTGAGTGCTTGTCTTTTTCTGTTATGTCATCTTATCAGTCCTGAAGATCCTCTCTGCTGAGGGGAGATAAAAGCTTTCTCTATCTGTACTTCCCACTTCATACCAGTTGCATTTTTTCAGGGAACAATGCTACTCAAGTATTTCCAGCCAAGTTTTGAGTTTTTTAGATCAAGAAAAAAATGATCTCATTATTTTATAGTAGGTTAATTCCCATAATGAACCCACTGATTTTCAGCCTGAGGAACAAGGATGTGAAAGAGGCCCTGCAAAAACTGAAAATGAATGACACATAAAAAGTTTCTTTGCTTTTAGTTCAATACATGTTATATTTGTGCTAACATTTTTTTGCAAATAGGTATAGTGTATCTTCTAAATGTGATATATATCCTATTAATATATGATTTTCTTATGTATAAAATTTTCTCAAACATTTCTATTGCACCAATTATGTTCAATTATCATTTCACATTTTGTTTATTGGACATTGAAGATCAACAACCAAGGAACCTACATAGGACTGATCTAGGCCTCTGCATATATGTTACAGCTGTGTATGTTGGTACTCTTGTGGGACTCCTAACAATGGGAATAGGGGCTGTATCAAACTCTTTTACTGGTTTTTGGGACTCTATTCCTCATACTGGGTCTCCTTGCACAGTCTTAATACATGGGGAGGTGCTTAGTCTTACTGCAACTTTTATGCCATGTTTAGTTGATACTTATGGGAGACCTGCCCTTTCCAGAATAGAAATAGAGGAGGAGTGGATTGGGAAGTAGGAACAGAAGGTAGGGGGAGGGACTGGAAGGAGAGGAGGGAGGAGAAACTGTGGCCTGGATGTGAAGTAAATAAATAAATTTATTTAAAAAAATAGAGAGTGAAATTAAGAGTTAACTTGAGTGGGTGGGGAGGATTTGTGGGGAGTTGGAGGAGTAGAAAAGGGTGAGCAGAATATTGTCTGAAAACAATTTTTAATAAAAAAATCAATTCAGGTTTTAAAAATAAGCTAAGACTCATAACCTAAATATGAGGAAATAGGTCTTCTAACCATTGCCCAGAATCTATTGTCAAATTCTATTTGGTGTTATGAAATATATTTTCTCTCCATATATCATAAGAAGAATATTTTCTATATTTTGCAAATTCATGATCATATTATGTTTTGCCATTGGTGCCTATACACTTATTGGTTATATATTATTAATTGAAAAGTTGATTGATACTATTTTATATTTATCTTTAGTTTGAAAAACAATGTGGTGCCATATAAATTATATTTTACTGTTTCTTGCCTAACACAAAGATATTATTAGGTCAGCAGATTTCGGTTCATAAAAATAAACAAACATAAACTCCAAATGTAACACGAAATTTAAAAGATCTTATTAATGAAAAACCTGGAGCCAGATATTGGTGAATGCTGAAAGATCAGAGAAACAGAACAAATCACCGCCAACCTTACCTCACCAACTTCTCAGTGGATCCTGTTTCCACAAATCCTCAGACTGAAAGCCTCTGAGTCCTCACCCCAGAGGGTCTCAGTTGAACTGCTGCTAAAAGCCTCTAGTTCCTGATCCTCATGCCTTATTTACCTTTTGGCTTCCTGTCATCTCTTCCTGGGATTAAAGGCCTATGTCTTTCCCAAGCATCACTTCCTGGGAGTAAAGACAAGTGTCCTTCTATTCAAGCAAAGACATGACATGAGATCACAAGTGCTGGAATTAAAGGTGTGTGCCACCACTGCCTGGCTCTGTTCCCAGTGCAGCCTTGAACTCACAGAGATCCAGATAGATCTCTGCCTCCTGAGTGATAGGATTAGGGGTGTGTGCCACCACTGTCTGGCCTCTATGTCTAATCTAGTGGCTAGCTCTTTCCTCTGATCCCCAAATAAGTTTATTAGGATACACAGTATATTGGAGTACACAATATAACACCACACTCAAGAATATTCAATGGCAAATTACCATATTAAGAATTAACTAGCCAGGTGGTGGTGGCGGCGGTGGCACACGCCTTTAATCCCAGGACTCGGATTAACTAGCTAGGTGGATCTCTGTGATTTCAAGGCCAGCCTGGTCTACAGAGCAATATCCAGGACAGGCACCAAAACTACATGGAGAAACCCTGTCTTGAAAAATGAAATTAAATAAATAAATAAATAAACTAAAGTAGCTATGCTTGCTTAAAGCACGTTTGCCTAGTGATCTTTATTTAAAATAGGAATACTAGAGTTTTGGCAATATCAAAATCACCCTTGAAAATGCTGAGCCATATTTGTTTGTATGCTATACATTCAATAAAGTTCCACGGCTAAGCCCCAAATGAAGAAATGCGGGGATCATCGTTAAAGACAAAAGTCAGTAATCATGGAATAATGCTCCGTATTGTTATCCTGACAGTGCTGATAATTACTCAGAAAACAAGACTCCATACACACATGTGACCCATTATCTAGATAAATTAGCCTCTGACCACCTTCTTTCTATGAGGGATTGTCTGGATTAGGTCAGTTGAGATGGGCAGCATCATTTCCTGGGATATTGTCCTAGATTGTATGAAAAGGAGAAAGCTATCTGAGCACCAGCATTTACTCAGTCTACTTCTGCCATGGTAGACTTAACCTTGGAACTATGAACTGAAACGAAGCCTTCCTCCCTTAAGTTGCTTTTGTCAGTTATCTTTTGTGAACAACAAGACAAATAACCAACACCCATGGTACAGGGATGTTGCAGCATAGCCTCTTTTCTCTCCAGATATATCAAGATCATCTCCTCACCTTCTTGGAGTTGGTTGGTTAAACTAGCTGAGTCTAGTTAATTAAACATTAGAGGAGGTTACAATATTCTGCCTTTGAATTCACTGAACTGGTAAAGACTTTTGAAGAGAAATGAGTAAAACTCTTATGTCATAGGTTAGTAGGCTGTGGAATATGGGGCCAAATGGAATCAGTGTGAGCATTGTGGAAGCAAAGAATTATTGTTTACTTTTCAGGTGTTAGTGAAAGAGTCTTTATAGTTTAATACAGATTTTAAAATTAGTTAAATTTAGCACTAAAACTTTAAGGTGTTTATTGAAGAAGACATCATGTAACAACAAATGTATACACTGTATTCCAATAAAATCAGGATAATTAGAAAATTCATACTTTAAATGGTCTTCAGACATTATTTTTATTATTATTACTTTATATTAAATGCCATAGTTTTGATAATAATGATATATCCTGTTTCATTCTCATCTACATACTTATTATTGGTTGCATGTATGTATGTGTGCATGAATTAAGTATATAGTAATATGGAAGGAAAAATAAGGATGTCTGGGGAGTATAACTGTTATAATTTCAAAATTGTTCCATATCTCATTGCTAAATATGCATTTTAAACTTTTTGTTTACTGATCCTTTTTATATTTTTATTGATTGCCAAAACTGTACAATGGTAAAAAGAAAGTATCTTCAACAAATTGTGCTGGCATAACTGGATATCAACATATAGAAGATTGTAAATAGATCCATATCTGTCACCATGAATTAAACTTAAGTCCAAGTGGATCAAAGATCTCAACATAAATCCAGTTACACTGAACTTGATAGAAGAGAAAGTAGGAAGTAGTCTTGAATGCATTGGCACTGGAGATCACTTCCTAAATATAACATCAATAGCACAGACACTGAGAGCAACAATTAGTAAATGGGACCTCTTGAAACTAAGAAGCTTTTGTAGGGCAAAGGACATAGTCAATAAGACAAAATGACAGCCTACAAAATGGGAAAAAATCTTCACCAACCCCACATTTGACTGACAGAGAAACTAGACATCAAAATACCTAACAGTCCAATCAAAAAATATGCTATGGAGCTAAACAGAGAATTCTCAATAGAAGAAGCTCAAATGGCTGAAAGACATTTAAGGAATTGCTCAACATCCTTAGTCATCAGGGAAATGCAAATCAAAAACGACTCTGAGATACCATCTTACACCTGTCAGAATGGCTAGGATCAAAACCACTGAAGACAGCTTATGTTGGAGAGGATGTGGAGCAGATTCCAACTTCGTGCTGTCCTCACTTTCCCCCTTGTTGGCTGCAGAGTCTTGGGACTCTTTGCTGCTGTGTACACCATGCTGTTGACACATCAGCTTCCTGAGACTCTCCTGGGCTACCTCCATCTCACCTTTGGACCATTGCTATAACAACGGTGCAAACAAGCATACCTCACTAATTTTTGAAAGTATTTCTTTTATTTTTGAGATTATAATATACATACATGATTTTTCTCTTCCTTTTCCTGACTCAAAGCCTGCTCATAAGCACCTCCTGCTCTCCTTCAAATCTTTGGCCCCTCTTTACATTAATTGCTGTTGTATGCATATGTGTATATGGGTGTTCATATAGATTCCTAAAAACATAAGTACAACCTGATCAGTCTGTATAATGTTACAAGCTTCTATGTTTCCATGTCTTGTGTAACCAGTTGGTGTTCTCTTCCCTTGGGTGACACTATTTATCCCAGTCTCAGTATTACTTTTTCATCTGCCATCAAGGAAATCTCTTTTTGCAACAGATGAGGAACATCACAGAACACTTTTTTTTTTTTAATGTGGCTCTGGGAATTCAAACTCAAGTCATCAGGCTTGTATATTGAGTGTTTCATTCACTGAGTCATCTGCCCAATCCTTGCAGTAGACTCTTATATTGTCTTTTATTGTCTCTGAAAGCTCTTAGATACAGTCAAATTCTACACCTTAATAAATGAAATACTCTCATTTTTTAAATTATTCTCTCATACATTACATTCCTACTACAGTTTCCCCTTCCTCCTCCCCTAGCCCCACACACCCAACTCCTCTCCAGATCCATTCGTCTTCCATTTCCCTTCAGAAAAGGATAGATCTCTCTGGGATATCAACCAAACATGGCATGTCATGTTGCAATAAGACTAGGCACATTCCCTCATATTAAGGCTGGGTGAGGCAACCCAATAGGTATAAAAGTGTTCCATAAGCAGACAAGAGTCAGAGACAGCTCCCTATCCCATTGTTAGGAGTCCAACAAGAACACAAAAGCTACACAACTATAACATATATGCAGAGGGCCTAGGTCAAACCCATACAGGCTCCCTGATTGTCAGTTCAGTCTCTGTGAGCCCCTAGGAGCCTTGGTTAGCTGATTATGTGGGCTATTTTCTTGTGGCGTCCTTGGTCCTACAATTCTTTGTGCTCTTCCACAGGATTCCAAGACTGTAAACTCCATATTTTGTTTGACTATGGATCTCTGCATCTGCTCTTGTCAGTTCTTGTCAGTTGCTGGCTGAAGCCGCTCTGTGGACAATGGGGCTGGGCGCCAATCTATGCCTTTTTTTTTTTTTTTTTTTTTTTTTGCCAGTTGTGTCTGTTGTATCCTAGGTCTCTGTGCTATCTAGCCTCTGGGTTCTGGCACTCCAGGAAATGTCAGTTATGGGCTCTCTATCATGTCATGGGTCTCAAGTTGGGTCAGTCATTGGTTGGCTAGTCCCACAAGTTATGCTCAACTATTAATTATCCCAGCACATCTTGCAGGAAGGACAAATTGTAGGCCTAAGTTTTGTGGCTGGGTTGATGTCCCAATCTCTACACTGGAAGTCTTGCCTGGTTACAGAAAATCGTTGGTTCAGGCTCCACATGCCCTATTTTAGGAGTTTAGACTTTGGGTCACCCTTATAGATTCCTGGGAGTTTTCATCGCATTACGTTTCTACTTCACACTGGAAATGATCCACAATTCCAGTCATCTCTCCCAGGATGTTCTCTCTCCCTCCACGAAAATGTAAGTATTAGAATGGATCTATAGAGTGATTATTTTAACACTTGTCCTGCCTTCCTTCTTAAGAAATATTTTCCATACAATGTCAATATCTTCTGAATTTCATCTCTGCTCTCCTTTGAAATGCCATAATCTAAGGTTTTGTACATAAAACATGCCCACGGTTTATGGAACACATCATGTAAAGGTACAATGAAATGACAGTTTTGAAGATGAATTTATTGTCAGCACACCAAAGAACTTACTAACATACACCTTCATGCAATTCTGCAAAGTTTTGTAGAATGGTAATTTACCAATGAAGCATTTTGAGAATTTTTGAGAAAATTTGAGAATTTTTTCCAAAAATAGAAAATGCTAAAGAGGTTTTCTGTTTCACATTGGAGTCTAAAATCTTTTTTCTTTCTTTTTGGGTATGTAGCTCTCTATACTAAGGAATATGCAATATGCAAAACACACAAAAAATGGAAATAATGGTAAAATCAATAGCTGTCCGTTTACAGATATATTTGTTAGGTTGTTGCTATAGCAATAAACATTTATTTTTTTGGTTTTTTGAGACAGAGTTTCTCTGTGTAGCTTGGAGCCTGTCCTGGAACTCACTCTGTAGACCAGGCTGGCCTTGAACTCACAGAGATCCGCCTGGCTCCGCCTCACAATTGCTGGGATTAAAGGCATGTGCCACCACCACCTGGTACAATAAACATTTTTATTATACTTTCTCTTGATCAACAGACGTGCAACCTCAATGAAAAGGTAAGATGTTTATCCACTCTTTAAATATTTTATTGAAAATAATTTTACATACAATATATTTTGATTATGGTTTTCCTCCCCCCAACTCCTACCTGGTCTTCCCCAAGTTCCCACTCACCCAACTCTAAGCCCTTTCATTCTTTCTTTTTAGAAAACAAACAACAGGCAAACAAACAAACCAGAATAAAAAATAAAAAAACACAAGGATCACACACACAGCTGTTTATTTTTAGTGGCATTTTTCAGACATGAATATCAGTATAGTAATAATTTGGAAGATATTATATTCTTAATGAGAGATGAGGGAGTTCCTCCTAATTTGTACTCATTTCAGTTTGTGATAACAAACTGTCAGGATTCTCCAGGGTCTGAATCCCTGAAGTGGAGCAGTTAGATGTTCAGTACATAAAATGTGCATAAAATATAATTTCAAGCCCCCACTAAGAGCACCAATGCACAGCTCAAACCATTGCTACTTTGAAAAAATGGTCCTTATTGAATTGTCAGCAAGAATTTACAGTTGTCTTTAAAGAATGGCTAACTTAGCATGTAGGACTGTTTTAATGTTGAACAATGTTGTAGACACCATTTTTAATAATTAGCAAGGGCATAATTTAAAATACAACAGGAAAATCTGTCTTTTGAGAATATTTTACATTTGGAATATATTTTGATTTCAACATTGAACATGCTTGAATTCATAATATTTTTGGAAGGGAAACTTAATATGATATGAGCAAGGGTAACATCTGCTTCCTTGACAACAGGTCTGTATTTTGGTGCTAAGCAAATGTGATGAATCTTGGTATTATTTTACTGGTTTACTCAAAACTTCCACTCAGCTCCGTAACCCATGTGATGCCAAAGGATACCATACAAGCACAACGTTTTTAACATTGTTTTATTTTCATAATTAATGTTTCCACTGTTTGTATAGTTCCAATGTACAGTTATTCTTTTTCATAAGCTAATATATAGAGAGTTTTTTTTTTTTTTTTTTACCACAGGGTTTCTCTATGAAACAGCCCTTGCCTTCCTGGAACTTGCTCTGTAGACCAGCCTGGCCTTGAACTCACAGAGATCCACTGCTTCTGCCTCCTGAGTGCTGGGATTAAAAGTCTGTGCCACCAGGTCAGGTTTACAATATATATTTTGCACTAAAAACTTTTGTACAATGGTCACACAAGAAATATCTTTAAGTTTTCTTGAACCCTTGTACATTGCTATGGACCCCTCAAAACAATTTATTACACTACAGGCTTATAGTAAACATATGGTGTATGTGATTAGCCCCTCCCTCCCTCCCTCCCTCCCTCCCCCGCCCCCCGCTTGTATATGTCTGCATACACGTTTGTGCAAGACTTGTGTGTAGGTGCCAACAGATGTCAGAGGACAGCATCAGATCTCCTGAAGCTGAAGTGAGAGGTGGCTATGAGATGCCCTTTGTGGGTTTTGGGAAATGAACTCTGCTCCCCTAGAGTAGTTGCAAGCACTCTTAATCATGGAGCCATCTCTACAACAACAGAATAGAGATGTAAGACTATGCGACAAATATTTAACAAGTTGCCTACATGAGCAATGCTTCTAAGTGTCTCTAATGATGAGTAATATTAGTGGAAATTTAAATTTTAGTGATGTGTTTGTTGTAAAGATACCTTTGGTAAAATCATGTGTTAGAAATCTCTCTAATGATGATGGATACTCTTCTATAGACACTGGTGGAGATTTAGAGATGAACTAAGCATTGAAGTCAATTTATTTCATTTGTAATTTTATTTGCTTTTTACTTATTCTTTAATTTATACATAAAATATGCATAGTAATATGATACCAAGCAATAGTCCAATACCTATATCTTTTACATACTCTTCAAATTCTTCCAGTAGCCGTCACTTATCATGAATTTATTCAAATGCATCATTTGAATTTTGAAAACAAACTATATGTTTTGTTACCCACAGTTATCCCACTGTGCACCAGCACACAAGAAACCCCCATTCCTCAGTATGGTATCCCGTCATATCTCCTTCCTTAGTGGCTGCTCCCAGTCACTTCCATCCTATTGTCCACTTATTTGAGTTGAAAAAATTTTACATTCTACCATTCAAATCAAAATATCACATTATGTTTGTCTTATCAAGATATGTACATCTTCGTTACAGTTATCTATATGTTTTACTTTGCATGTCTATGTATAAAAATTTTTAACTGCTAGTAATTTTTAGTAAACTACTTGTGGTATTATATACACAGTACAATATCAATTGCAAAATATGACATTTTCACTGTGATTTTTTTCTTTTTCTTATTTTTTCTGGCTGGGGCTTCTAGTACAGTTTTGAATAAAAGTTATAAAATTGGGCATATTTGCCTTGTTCTGTCTCTAAGGGAAATGTAATTTATTTTATTTTTTATGATATTAGCTGTTAATTATTCATATCACACAAAATGTTTAATGTGGTATAAGGTATGTTCACTGCATATGAAATCTAATTCTTTCATACTTTCATATATAAAAGGATGGAAAATTTTATTAGATGCCGTTTCTTTATGAATCAGCATTGTGAGATATTTTTATCCTGGGTTCTCCTGTGCTGCTTTTTTCCTATCAACTTAACACCTAGTCCTGCTTTCGTTTCTGACATATCACTTGATTATGCTCAGTGATATACTCAATGCAGCTTTGAATTTAATTTACAGAGAGTTCAATAAGAACATTTCATCTACATTTACAAAAGGTGCTAGCTTATAGAATTCTTCCTGTTGAATTGGCATCTGACTTTGTGGGTAAGGTAATGCATGTTGATCTAATGAGTTGAGTTAGAAAATATTTCCCTCACCTCAATAATTTTTAATAATATGAGGAAAATTGATTTTGTTCTTTAACTGTTTGGAAGAACTCAGTAGAAGCATCTCCTCTTGAGCACACTTGATGGGATATCAGTTATGACTAATCCAATCTCATTACTCTCTTTACTTGATTTCGACTTGTTCAGATTTTCTATTTCTTCTTGATGCAGTATTAACAGGAAAAATGTCTCCAAACTGACTCTTTCTTTAGGAATATTTTAACATACACATTGCCATACCTTTTCTAATAATAATCTCTAATGATCCATTGTACTTGTAATTTTCTACATTAATGTTTTAATGTTTAGTTATTAAATAATGGTGATAACAAATAACACACAGCTTATTTTAGTGACAAGGACTGAAGTAAGACCACTAGAAGTGGAGAGAGCTTTGATATAAAAACACAATACAAGGTGAAGGATTGAGGAGTAGAAGCAGAAGAGGAAAGAAGCATGGTAAGTAGGGGATTATATAAAAATAAATTTACATGAGAAATTTTGTTAAGATTATTGAAAAAAAATTATTTTACTATTAAACTCTCTTTATTTCGAACTTCACCAAATTTTTATTTGATCTTGTTTTAGGTTGAGAAGATCACATAATGTTTATGACAGTATAATATGACCATACTTAGGAATTATTTTTTCACACCACAATAAAGAGACTTTAAATTGATTTCATTGGCCTATAAAGAAAGATATGACATGTCTAAATCATCAAAAAAGGAGAATGAGTCAACAAAGGTCTCAAGTGGTGTGGGATCTCTATTGTAAAGGAGTGTGACATTAATCACACTACGTGCCTGAGGTAAGTTACATACTTCATTTAAACTATAAAATGATGTAGTTATATGGAAAAGATAGATTTTCTCTTCCATTCACAATACTCAATTATATTTATATAATTTCCACCTTCATTCCCTGAATCAGCCATGTGAACTACTTAATACTTCAACTCCTCATGAATAACTAAAATAAAAAGTCCCTATTAACAAATCACATGTATATTTTAATTATTTGTTTACATGAAGAAAGGATTTTACTTTCTTTAGTATGACAGAATATCTTTTCATTCCCCAATCTTTTCTTGTATTTAATTTCTAGTGAATCATTGGTTATTCTTTCCTGTTTGATGAGATATATGCAACGCATGGTCACACAAGTTGCAGAAAGCCATTGTGGAACTTTTAAAATTTCTTTAATTCCATGTTCAAGAAAACATATTTGCTGCTGCTGAGACCCTTGAGTTTTCTAACCTGTCAGAAGGTGGAACTTAAATTCAATAATGATGGCATAAGTGTTCTTCAAAGGCCACACAAAATCATAAAATGTGTATGATTTAAAAAGTAGGTAACAATGTAATATTCATAGAACAGATAAAAACAACATAGTGCTGTGGAGATATGGCACACGGCTTGATGGATCTAATCTAGTAACTTTATTATTACATTTTAATCTATGTGATAAAGGTGTTATATCTGAGGAATTCTTCTGACATGATTGTATGACTAAAACAATCCTGATTAATGTCCTTTGTCTTTGATGTGGGATTTGT
>CABHPQ010152635.1:0-18471 GCA_902168405.1 Peromyscus aztecus
CCCCCTTTTACTAATAAATGAGCTTCTGACTTAGGTTGCGTGGGACGTCAGCAGGTCACCTTACCCATCATGGAGTAGTCTGTTGCTTTTAAGGAAGATGGAAATTAGATATTTTGGCTCATGCCTGCCATCTCACCACTTGGAATGCCGAGGGAAGAGGATTCCATGAGATCCAATCCAGTCAGGGGTCTATTGGAAATCCAGGCCACTTTAGACTACACTGTGATACCCTTTGTTTTTGTTTTTTTTTTTTTAAAGGCAAAAAATTGATAAAATGGAAGAGTCCAGCCTTTCCAAACAGTGAGCTCAGAATTTGCTTCTTTCTGGTATGTTGGGGTTGGCATGTCAAGACTATTAGTAGTGACAAGAGTAAGAGAATTTTCTTTACCAAACACAAAGATAAAACTTGATATTTTCACATTTATTTCTTCTGGGTGGACATATATGTGTGCACACATACTGAAGGAAATGGCTCTACATGCAAGAGTGAACGTGTAGAGTTCAGAGGAGAGTGGGCAGGAATTGGTGCCCTATGCATTACAAGAGTTGAACTCAGGTCATAAGGTTTGACTGAAAGCAACTTTAGGCAATCTTGCTGGCACAGGAATTGGACTCTTAAATTTCTTCTTTTCTTGGTATCTCTAAACAGAGTTTTAATGAAATAAAAGAGTAAAGTCAGAAATTTATAATAGAGTTTTTACTTTACTGAGATACAATTCCCACAAGTGAAATTCACCACTTTAAACTATTTGGCTTGCTATTGACACAACCTTATATAGCCATCACTGCTCTAATTCCAAAAACATTGGATTATGTGAGACCCTCACCCACGAGGTAGATGCAGAAAAATGTTTCTAACTACAAGGCCAACATGGCCTACATAGCATATTCCAGGCCAGCTGGACCTGCATAGTGAGACTTCATCTCAAAAATAAATAAGTTAACCAATAAATAAACACAAGAAGAAGAAAGTTAAATCTTAAAATGTATAATTTTTATTTTATTTTTCTAACTTTCTTACATCAGGGTACACCTCAGTTCTTTCAACTTTTGAAGCTTTGAACTTTCAGGATCCAGATTGTCCTGATTTTTACAATTATACATCTATGAATACCAGCTTCAATGTAGTAAATTATGCTCATAGAATATTGTTTCAGGCTGTCCTTTCTTTTGTTCATTATATTTTGGAAGTCCAAATTAATTCTTATAGAAGTATGATTACCTGTTTCTTAGACAAGGCTGTGTATAATATTCTTTGGTGTAGAAACTAAGTCACAGAAGGCTGCTGTTGTTGACTATGTGGACCTATGTAATGCTTTATCACTAGAATGAACTGTGCTGTACTCTTCTGAACATCATGTTCTTCCTTTTAGTAAAACCAGCAAATACTTCTAAACCTCTCACTAGGCTGTCAAGCTATGTCCATAGGTGTTCACATGGCATAGTAGGGAGAGTCATGGGAATATAATCTGCTCTGAAGATGGACAGGAAGCTTCTTCTCATGGTAGGAGCGTGGGAGGATGTAGTTGTAGTTCTTTCTCTCTCTCTCTCTCTCTCTCTCTCTCTCTCTCTCTCTCTCGTGTGTGTGTGTGTGTGTGTGTGTGTGTGTGTGTGTGTGTGTGTGTATGTGTGTGTGTGTGTGTGTGTGTGTTTGTGTGTCCGGCCGGCCGTCTGTTTGTCTGTCTGTTTGTTTAAGTGCAGATGCTGCAGTGTAAGCATGGAGATCAGAGGACAGTTCTAGGAACCCATTCTCTCCTTTTCCCATGTGGACAACAGGCACTGAGTAAAACTAAGTCCTCAGGCTTGGCTCAGGCATTTTTACTATGAACTATCTTGCTAATCCTCTTCATTTTTTTTTTTGCCAAATAGTGTTATATTCATTGAAAATTTTCTCAAAATCACATGTTTGACAATATAGGTGTGTAAAATAATAAAGAATGTAATAACGAAAACAGTAGCATTTTCTATGTGAAAGGACAGCAACTGTGGAGCGACATGGACAGTGAGGAAATTCACCAATCAGATAAAACAGGCATAGAACCCACAGGGTGGCTCAGCAGGCACTTGCCATCAAGCCTGATGACATGAGTTTGATGTCCTGGCCTCATATGTTAAAGGAGAGAATCAGCTCCTGTGAGCTGTCCCCTGATCACTCCATGTGCACTGTGATGTGTGCAGGTGTGAGCATACATATTCCACCCCCAACTCTTACCCACAAAATAACTCCTGCAAGTTATCCTGGTGTTGAGGCATATGCACTGAGAGGCACATGTACACCCACATACACAAACAAATTAATGTAATTTTAAGATAAGAGGAGAAATAAATTGGAGAAGTGGTGCTATTATATAAGCCATAGTACACCTACAGTGAGGTCAGACAGTAGAGAAAAGTTTTCCACAGAACATCTGGTGGGAGAGTGTACCAGCTCCTTGTACTCACAGAATAGCACTAAAAGAACCAGGAATGTTAATCATATAGTGGTGTTTCCTCAATGCAGTAGATAAAATAAAATAAATACCTTCATTCTATCCAGAAAGCAGAGAGTGGATTCAGTTAACAACCTGGTGGTCTTTTTGCTATGGAGGCAGACCTCACTCAAATTCCGCAGAATAATTATTCCAGACTCTTCCCTCGCTAGACCATTAATCATCTTTAGGGGAGATGTCATATGTGCTCTATGGCCTGCTGACCTGTACATCATCTTGGTCAGAGACCCCATTAGATTCTAGGCCATTTAGCTATAGAACCAACCCTCATGGTCACATGTATTTTATTAAAGAGTTTCCATGTGGTCGGAGCCTAAACTTTATGGTGCACCTGTAACTGGACTAACTGAAGTGACTCTTCCCTGGAAATCTTTTCCCAAACTGTACTATGTTTTACATATGCTGACAATGATCTAGCTATCTAATATTAAACTCCTGGAAGTCTGATGCAGGTTGACAAAGTCAATCTAAACTGGGTTTCCATTCTTATCTCTTCTAGGATCACAGCCCCATGTTGACACCTGCAAGATCCCCCACCAGCTGGGGCCTCCTTTAATAGGAGGTCTCTATGTAGGCCTGTAGACAGTGATTCAGTATCACAGCATCCTGGTTGTTTAGGTTTGATCTAACAGGGCAGCTGTGCAGGGCTCCTATCCAGATTGCTAAAGAGAAGGCATATTGTTTTGCAGAAAAATAACTTTTTTATTTGTTTGTTTTTTGAGACATGGTCTCTCTACATAGCCCTGGCTATCCTGGATGTCACTATGTAGACTGGGGTAGTCTTGAACTTACAGAGACACTTCTTCCTTTGTCTCTGGAGTGCTGGAATTAAAGCTCCAGACTATCCCAGTTGAAGAGAGGGAAGAGGGATTATATGAGCAAGGGGGGGGGGGATCTAGATCACGAGACAACTGAACCAAACTCAAAGGAACTCACGAACTTTAGACTGACAGCTGTGAAATCTGCATGGGACCAGACTAGATCCTCTGCATACAGGAGACAGTTGTGTAGCTGGGGCTGCTTGAGGAGCCTCTGACAGTATGATCAGGATCTATCCTCAGTGCATGAGCCGGCTTTCTGGATCCATTACCTATAGTTGGACACCTTGCTCACCCCTGATAAAGTGGGGAGGGGCTTGGTCCTGCCTTAACTGAATGTACCAGGCTTAGCTGTTGCCCCATGGGAGAACTTACCTTGTTGGAGGGGATGGGGGGAAGTTGGGGAAGGGAGCAGGAGGAGGGATGAGAGGGAGATCTGTGATTGGTATGTAAAATGAATTTAAAAAGAACTGTGGACTATCATGCCCAATTGAAAAAAGAAGGTTTACAGTGTGAGTTGTCTCAACTTTCTTTTTTATCTTTTTAAAATTATTTCATGTGCAATATGCATTGATCTTTTTTTTTTTTGCTTCTATACAGATCTGTGTACTGTGTTCATGCTCAGTGGCCAGGAAGACTGAATGGGAGTCAAATACCCTGGAACTGGAGTTACACAACAGTTGATAACTGCCATGTTATCCTGGGCATCAAACTTGAATCCTCTGGAAGAGCAGCCTATGTGCTTAACTGCTGAGCTATTACTTCAGCCCAGGGCTTTCCAGTCTTGACAATGTTTCCTGTCCTAGGCAGCCAAGGTCACTAGGTGGTCAGACTCCTGTTTGTCATTAAAGAATGGAATCCTCAGGGTTGGGGATTTAGCTCAGTGGTAGAGTGCTTGCCTAGCAAGCACAAGGCCCTGGGTTTGGTCCTCAACTCTGAAAAAAAAAAGAACGGAATCTTCCTGCCAGAATGAGATTTAGTCTCCAGCATGGATTAACTCCCTACCTGTTTTTTTGTTTGTTTGTTTGTTTGTTTTTTGGGTTTTTTGTTTTTGTTTTTTATTGTTGTTGTTTTGCTTTTTTTGTTTTTTTGTTTTGTTTTTTTTGAAACAGGGTTTCCTCTATGTAGCTTTGGTGCCTGTCCTGGTTCTTGCTCTGTAGACCAGACTGGCCTCCAACTCATAGAGATCCACCTGACTTTGCCTCCTGAGTACTGGGATTAAAGGCATGCGTAACTGCCACCTGGCTATAGAATTGTTTCTTATTCTTCAGTATGACAGTCTGTGCTCATCTCTCTCTCTTTTTTAAATTATTATTATTTTCTTTTTTAATTACTTATTTATTTTGCATTGGTATTTTTTGACCCGTACAGCAGGCCAGGTTATTCGTGGGTCTTGAGCCGGGAAACACCTGAAAGCCAAGGGAGCGAAAAGGGAAGGGAGCCAGGCGCATATAATAATTGACAAGAGTCAGTCTGAGTCGCGTCAAGGCTCCGTTTATTAAAATGGGTGGGGAAGCTTTTATGCAGGGCTTCAGGCAGGGAGGGGGAACAGAGAAAGGAGAGTGGAAATTTTTCAGAAGAAGTCAGAGTGGTTGGGGCAAGATCTCTTTGGCCCCAGGCTCCTGCAGCTGGCTGATTAGCATCTGTTTGCAAGGAGAGAAGAATGGGAATTCCTGAGGGAAGGTTAGGGTGAGGTCACTTTGGTCCCAGGCCCCTGTTGTTACTGAATGAGGCCTTATCTAATCGTACATGTTTGTGGTTAGGCCAAGGTCGTCTTGTTTTTGTAAGACTCCAAGCAGGAAATTCCAAACATAACATTCCTGGGTCAGTCTCCACAATTTTTGCCTGTGTAAGGGTATCAGGTTCCCTGGAACTGTAGTTACAGACAGTTGTAAGCCACCATGTGAGTGCTGGGAATTGAACCCAGGTTCTCTAGGAGAACAGTTAGTTCTCTTAGCCACTGAGCCATTTCTCCAGCCCTTCCCGGCTTGGTTTTGCAGTACAAAATCATATATATACAAACAACAAAAGCAGACTTAGCAGCATGCACTGATACTTGTGCATACTTATTAATACATATGTGACAAAATAAAGAAAAAGAAACAATAAATTTGAAATTTGGGAGGCAGAGAAGGAGTCTGAGGGAGGGAATACAGGAGGGGATGGAGGGAGGAAAGCAAAGGTGGAAATTATGTAATTACATTTTAATGAAAATGAATAAAAATAAAATTTAAATTAAGTAAAAGAATGAAATTCTCTATAATAGTGTCACTATCCCAAGTGATCCAGAATCCAAGTCTGTTTATAATGATCTCATTCTCATACTGCATGGAAGCTGCTGTAGCCTTCCTATGAGCCAGTTTGCTCAGAGGCAAATCACCCTTGTTCTGAGGTTAGAATAGGTCAGCAGAGACATTCATCTCAGAATGGCATTCACAGTGATGAGAGGTGATTTTTCCTTTAGGTTTTCTCTATTTGTACTCTCTGTCTTTTGTATTTATAATAATTCTGGCATTGATACATAGATCTTTAGATCATACATCTTTATTAATAGGTATCATTGGCTCCCAAACAGTCTACTTTCTTAGGATCCTTTACTAGATTTTCAGCCTAGATTTTATCCCAGAAACATTTCTGTCCATGATTTTTATATTATACATTTGTTTCTGCATGACTTTGAGACTGCCACTAAATGTCTCTTGCTTTTACAATGTGGCCATGTTTAGAAGTAGACCTGCTAACAGGGCATACTTTAGGTATAGTCAGACCTCACATGAATGTGTCCAGACTCCCTCAGTAAAATCCCCATTCTTCCTTTGCTTCCTTTGGAAATGAATCCCACATCTGACAGAGGGTTGATCTTCAAAATATATTTAAAAACCTCAAGAAACTAGACATCAAAATAAAAAAACAATCCAATTAAAAATGGTCTACAGAATCAAACAGAATTCTCAACAGAATCTCAAATGGCCAAAAGACATTTATGGAATCGCTCAATATCTATATCCATCAGGGAAATGCAAATCAAAACGACTCTGAGATACCATCTTACACCTGTTGGAATGGCTATGATCAAAAACAATGATGGCAGCTTATGTTGGAGAGGATGTGGAGTAGGGGGAACACTGCTCTACTGTTGGTGGGAGAGCAAACTTGTATAGCCATTTGCAAATCAGTATGGCAGTTTCTCAGAAAATTGGGAATCAATCTTCCTCAAGACAAAATTATACCACTCTTAGGCATATATCCAAGGAATGCTCAATCATACCACAAGGACACTTGTTCAACTATGTTCATAGTAGCCAGAACCTGGAAACAACCTAGATGCAACTCAACCAAAGAATGGATAATGAAAATGTGGTACATATACACAATGGAGTACGACTCAGCAGTAAAAAATAATGACATCATGAAATTTTCAGGCAAATGGATGGAACTAAAAAATATCATCCTGAGTTAGGTAACCCAGACTCAGAAGGACAAACATGGTATGCACTCACTCATAAGTAGATACTAGATGAAGATCAAAGGATAACTAGACTACAACCCACAGCTCCAGAGAAGCTAGCTAACAAGGAAGACCCAAAGAGAGAAGCATGGAACACCCTGGGAAGGGTAAATAGATGAGATTTCCTGAGTAAACTGGGGGTGAGGTTGGGCAATAGAGGGTAAGGGATGGGGGGATGAAAACATAAGGGAATAAGATGGTTGAGCTGGAACAGGGTCAGAGTGGGAGAGCAATTAAAGAAATAGCATGATAGTGGGAGATATCATGAAGATAGGGAGAAACCTGGTGCTAGGGAGGTTCTCAGGAATCCACAGGGATGACCTCAGCTTAGACTACTAGCAATAGTGGAGAGGGTGCCTGAGCTGGCCTACCCCAGTAATCAGATTGGTGAATACCCTAACTGTCATCATAGAGCCTTCATCTAGTAACTGATGGAAGAAGATGCAGAGATCCACAGTCAAGCACCAGGCCGAACTCCAGCAGTCCAGTCAAAGAGAAAGAAGAGAGGGATTCTGCGAGCAAGGGGTATCAAGATCTTGATGGGGAAATCTACAGAGACAACCAAACCAAGCTAGTTGGAACTCACGAACTTTAGATCAACAGCTCTGGAGCCTACATGGGACTGGACTAGGCCCTCTTCATAAAGAAGACAGTTGTGTAGCTTGGTCTATTTAAGGGTCCCCTGGCAGTGGGATCAGGATCTATCCCTGGTACCTGAGCTGGATTTTTGGAGCCCATTACCTATGGGTGGGACACCTTGCACAGCCTTGATGCAGAGGCAGGGGGCAGGGGGAGACCTGCCTCAACTGAATAATGTACTAGGCTTTGCTGATTCCCCATGGGAGGCCTTACCTTTTGGGAGGAGGGGATGGGGTTAGGTTGGGGGGAATACTGGGGGGAGTGGGAGGAGGGATGAGAGGGAGATATGTGGTTGATATATAAAATGAATAAAAAATTTCTTAATAAAGAATTTTTAGTTGTAGTCATCATTGATATCTTCATGTTTGCAAGTAAGATGGTATAAATAAACATAAGCTTATGCTTTGAAATTACCAGGTGCTTGGTGTGCTGGAATGTGTACCCAGTGGTTTCATCTTGGAAAAGAACTCCAACTACAGCCATACCTTTCAATCTTTTAACAACTGTTTATAAGTTGTGACAATATATCACATGCACTTCCAGTCCATCCAGGGGCTGTTTATGAATATCCAACCACTTATGTAATCAGCAATAGTATGTGACTCCACCTGCTAGTTTCCAAATTCAAGTATAAATGAGTAGCCCTGGGAAATTAGATTACTGAGCCAGAAATCGTACAGTGAGCCAGACTGAACCTGCCAGTCAAGTGTTCGTGTGGCTTTAAAGAACCCTCAGTGGAAGGCCTGCAGGCAGGACACAGGATGAAATTCCTCCACAGAGCAGTGGAGCACAGCAGTAAAGCAGCTGGACAGGGATTCTTCATGCCATTGCCACTGCTGCTGGCTGCTGCTTCAGCACTGTCACAGATTCCAGACAGGGATGTCAAAAAGTGGACAGTGGACTTGAGGACAAAGGCCAGGGTGCCATAATCCCAGGTGGACTCCAAGACAAAAGCTGACACTAAGAATCCAAAAAGCTGGGGTGTCAGAAGCTGCACATGCCTTTATATTTGCTCTTTTGAGATAGGGTCTCACGTATAATCCAGGCTTGCCTAAATCTCACAGTGATCCTCCTTCCACATTATTCTCAGTACAGAGTACAATAGTGTACCACATCTAGCTTCTGTTGATTTAGTCTATAAATATGCAGTATTAATAGAAGTCAGGCATGGTGGTGTAGGCCTTTAATCTTAACACTCTGCAGCAGAGGCAAACTGATCTTTATGATTTTTAGGCTAATCTGTTCTGCATGCTAAGTTCCTGTCCAGGGCTACAGAGTGAGACCCTGATAAAGAAAATGAAACAATAGGAACATGATGTAAAAATAAATATTCTCAATTTGTTTTACTTATTTCACTAATGATATAGAATTGAGAGGAAAATAAATTTGTAGACTCATATGTCAAGTGAGCAGTAAAATATGTATAGTTTAGTCATCTGAATATGATGCTCTATAGTAAATATAGAGTCATTAAGTATAAATACTCACTTTGATCCCATAGGGTTTAGTTGAATAAAATCCTATACTTACATTGATGGATTTTTTTCTACAGAATAATAGTCTAAGAGACTTCAGATTTTGGGTGCATATTTTTAATAAAAGTTTCTTTTTACAAAAAGGAAAATCTTAGTGTGTTTTCCACAGCTGGCCTGAGTTATGGCTAGCCCAGAAATTGGCAGATTTCTTTTGTTTTTTCTCAGCTTCATAGCAAAACTTGACTAGTGCCCCAGAAATGAGTCTTCAGCCCCTAGGAAGCTGGTCAGAGTGTGAAAGCCCATTTTCAGGTTATTAGTGGCTTTATCCAGCAGGTACATATAGAGAGGAAGATTGGACCTCGGGCCTGAGTGCAGGTGTCTGAGATGGTCTGCACTTGGCTGTGCTGGGGGGAGATCTTTTGCTTCATCCCTTGGCATTTCTATAAATATCCTAGGGTAGAAACAGGGCTCATTGGAGTAGGTTTCAGGCCCTCTCGAGGATTTCCTGTATTTTCTATCTGTTTATCTCCACTCTAAATCCTTCTATCCAATATTTCCTGCTGCTCTCACTCAAGAGCACTCTGGGGAAATGTGGAGGTGATGGGTAGCCCTCCAGCATCAGAGTTGAGGTCTAACTCAGCAGGTGATTAGTCCCAGCAGAGGTTCAATCCACCACACTTCTCTTTCTACCTGGGATGGTGGGATTTCCTCACACCACTCTGCAGGCTGCCATGCTGCTAAAACAGGCTTGGAGACAGGGTTGGCCTTGCCAGACCAGACACTTACTCTGGCCCTACTGGGTAACACCTGAGGTCAGATACTTTCTTCTAAGATTGTAGGTCCTGGGGGAGCCTCCATCATGGAGTCAGCCCCAATTTTCTGTAGTCAGCATTTCACATGATGGGGACACAGGCCTAGAAGCATAGCACAGATGGAAAAGGAGTTAGGTATTACTTCACCTTCCATGCAAGAAGGTCCCTGAGTAGCTCACCTGAACAGTCCTCAGGAAGGGGTGGCCTGCGCTGGGGTTTGACAGTCCAGGATATGGAGGCTGCTATATAGTACAGTATGATGTTGGTGCTTGGTGGTGATGCTCAGGACTGCAGAGTAGGGTCTTTCCATTGTAAACTTTTCAGGCAAGACTTCTGGCACCTATCCCACATCTCCTTAACACCAAAGTAGGAGGCTGACCACAGGTGGTTGCCATCTACTTGGAAGCTGTGTAGAGATCCCAGTACCATATGTAAGTGTCATTGGCACATGACAGCTGTGTGGAGGACTCATGCATAACATCCAGCACCTTAGACTCTGAGAGAGTTGTGGTGATATTTTATTTGTGCTGAAATGTGGTGATATTTTATTTGTATGTTAAATAAAGTTTTCTTGGACATCAGAGGAATAGCAAGCCATAAACAAAGTCAGGCAGTGGTAGCACACACCCTTAATCCAATCACATGGCTAGCAGAGTCTCTGTGTGTTCAAGGACAACACTAGGGAACAGTCGAGTGTGATGACACATGCCTTTAATCCCAGTACCAACCATAGAGACCTGGAAGTCTGTACAGACAGGCAGTGATGAGGAAGTGAGGTAGTTGGGCTAAGAGCCAATGAAAGGGCAGAACAGCAAGGCAATAAAAGCCTGGGTAGATAGGAAGTAGCTCTCTTGGGAAGCTACGGCATGGTGAGCTAAGGTTAGCTGGTGGCTCTCACTATTTCCCTGATCTCTGTGGCTTTCACCCCTATATTTGGCTTGGTGTTCCTTATTTAATAAGACTGTTTAAAAATTCGGCTACAGGGAGTAGCTGTCCAGATGTGTGGTGAATGGTCCACTCTTGAGATCCCATATTCTCAGGTGAGATGTGCCCACAATAAACTATTCCTGTCACAAAAGTGCTCAGTAATGATTGGATGGCAGTAGAGGAGACTCAGTCTTCAGTCTGGATGCTGTGTAAGCACTGCCTGAGCAGGCCTGAGACAAAGTCCATACACAGAGACAGACCTTGGTGTGTCCTGCTAAGGGGTTGGTTTGACAGACCCTCCTTGTATTCATGATTCTTATTATAAATTTCTTTGCTTTCTGTCTTTCTTTGTTTTCCTTTCCTTTGCTGACTTGGAGTAGAGTTGGTTGTTTAATTCAAGAGAATTTGACTAGGAGATAAGTATTTCTGTGAAAAACTTTTTATTTGGTCCCATTTTACCGTAAGGGAGCTCTGCAGTGGTAAATTGTTGACTTGTGGATGTTCTGCTTCCTACTGCCATCCTGGTAGTCTCGTAAAGGAGTTCTATTTTGTTTAAAGGTTGAACTACAACATAGCTAGCTGTTTTGCTGGATATTTTAGTTTTGCTGCTTTTTTTTCTTATTGTTTTCAGTTTTCTTTTTAAAAATTCTGAATTTGGGCAACTTGAGACACGTGTGAACACACAAGCCACAGCATATGAAGATCAGATGACAATATGGAGGTGTGGGTTCTCTCCTGGGTTGACTCAGGTCCTCAGACTTGGTTGCAAGTGCCTTTGCTCACTCAAACAATTGGCTGGTTCCTATCATAGCAGTCCCTTCTAATCTACCTATTTCAGTATATTGGTGTAGTTGCTCTATTTTTATTTCTGAAATAGATACTACTAGATACTCAGCCTGGAGTCCCTCCCCTGCCTGACAAGCATCTGTCCACTGAGGTTAAACAAAAAGTTATTTTGAGGTAGGGTCTGTGTAAGTTGCCCAAGATTTTTGTCAACTCAGTGTGTAGCCATACCAGGCCTTAAACTTGAGATGCACCTGCCCCAACCTTCCATGTGGTGGGATCCCACCACTCTCTGCTTGAAATTCATGTGGGAGATTAGCAATTTGAGCATGCCTTCTTTTTAAAAGCAACAGAGCTAAATGTATATCAATTATGGCACCTGCCTTTAATCCCAGCACCCAGGAGGCAGAGGCAGGCAGAGATCTGTGAGTTTGAGGCCGCCTGGTCTACAGAGCAAGTTCCAAGTTCCAGGACAGCCAGAACTGTTATACAGAGAAACCCTGTCTAGAAAACCAAATAAATAATAAACTTTGTATGTCATTTGTATTTTCTTATTCCTTATTATGTTGATTTCATCTCCAATCTCTAAACCTTATCTTTCTATTAATTAATCCTGTTGTCTCCATTTTAATATGTGTTTTTGTTTGTGGAGGTTGAAGTTGCTCCTTTTGGAGGCCAGGCCCATGGAAGGCTTTCTCAGGTACCTTGATGAAAGCACCAAGGAAACAATACTTTTGTGTCCTGCCCAAAGGCTGACTTGGCAAATTCTTGACTGAGAAACATATCTGAAAAGCCCCCAGGAATGAATATAGCCTTTTGAGGCTGCAGGGGAATACGGTCTCTAAGGACTGAAACACTTTCCCTTCACCCAGGCATTTTTGTTTCTCTCCATATTTACACTTTAGCCAGTTGATTTCCATGTGCTCAAAACAACCTGAAATAGGCTCCCCAAAATACAATGCCAAGTGCAAATTCCTTGATTCATCAGGTATCAGTTTTCCAGATTTCCTAAACCAAGTTTTTGCATAGGCTTGTATCCTGGGAGACCTTCAGAGAAGATTCACAAGAGAAACAAAAGGTACCCAAGAAACAAAAGATGGATTAGGGGTTAGTGCTAACTCTCTGGAGTCAGGTCAGGTGTAGCCCACCGGGAATGCCACCATACTTGAGTTCTTTTCTGAATGAGGAAGTGTGTGCATTTTAAATTTATGTTCATGTATATGAGTGTTTTGCCTGCATGTATATATGTATGTTCACCCTGTGCACACCTAATGGCTACAGATCAGAAGAGAGCATAAGATTCCCTGGAAGCAGAATTATATTTCTGGAGCTCACAACGTGGAGGGAGAAAACTGATTCCTTCAAGTTCTCTTGTTTTCTCCACACTATGGTAGAGATGCCCAAACATGAACACACACACACACACACACACACACACACACACACACACACACACACAATGAATGTAATTTTAAGGAAAGAACATTCACTTTTTTGACTTGAGATGCAGCTCAGTTGGTAGGCTGCTTGCCTTTGTGCATAATGTCCTGTGTTCCATCCTCCACAGTGCATACAGCTGGGTATGGCAGCACTTGACAGTAATCCCAGTTCTTGGGAGATCAATGCAGGTATGTGAGTTTAAAAAGCCACTCCTCCCAACCCCCAAATGTAGAGAACAGATTATTCTGCTCTGTCCCCTAAGTGTAGAGATGTAGCCATTGTTAGTATTCTGACCACTCCTTGGAGACCCGCCCAGCATCCTGACATAAAGTCCCCTTTTAAAAAAAAACTCCCCCACCCTTGCTTTCTGTCTGTCTGTCTGTCTGTCTGTCTGTCTGTCTGTCTCTCTCTCTCTCTCTCTCTCTCTCTCCACATGGTGTGCACCCTCTCTGTCTCTGTCTCTCTGTCTCTGTCCCCCCCCTCTAACTCTGTCCCTATCTCTCTTTTTCTCTCTCCCCTCTCTCTTCTCCCCACCAAATAAAACTCTTCACTGAGTCCTGTCTGCATGGCATCTCTGTCTCTCACCTGCCGTGAGGCACCTTGGCTCTACCCACTAAAGCCTCCCATGTGCCGCATCACAACGTTGATGCTAGTGACTCGGCAGAGGCCCTTCTGGTGCATTTCTCCTGCCTGCTGGCAGTCTGAGACATGCTAGGGTCCCTGGAACCTCAACACTCAACTTAATCCAACACCACCATAATCAGTAAGCCCCCTTTCTGGCCATTTCCCATGAGTGAGGATTCATCATCTCAATCTTGGTCTCTCACCTTTTGGCCTCATTCATAAGTCTCAGTACTGAGTAACCATGTGTCCCTCAGGCTTCTGCTTTCTGGGCCCTGTTCTCTGTTTGATAAAACATTGCAACTGCCTATGCTGCCTCATTTGGACCTCAGCGTCCTTCAGACCTCTGCTCTGTGATTGATGAATTGCTCAGCAGCCTGTGTCCTCTGCCTCACTTATGCGGAGTTAGCCAGATCCAAGGATTCTTGGGCTCTACACTCCCATTTCTTCCTCTCTCCCAGCTGCAGCTGCTGCCACTCCTGGCATGGGGGTGAGTGGCGCCAGACATAGGCCCTGCTCCCACTGCTGCTGCTTAGAGCACCCAGGATGCCTCCCTTAACTTCTGCTTCTTCTTGGCTTTTTCCCACCCTGCTGCCTCTCAGCCTGCAGTCCTATAGCTTGTTCTTTATACTCTACATTCTTATCTCTGGCTTTTTTAAGTTGGTCAGCTAGCTGTTTCCTGGAGTTTTGCCTGTGTGTTGTTGTGTTAAAACGGTTTATTCCATATGTCCAGATGGAAATGTATGATTGAGGTGGCCACCTGACTGGTTTTGAATGTTTGAGTTCATGTGTCCTATATTTGTTCTGTATGCTTGAGTTTATGTGTCCCGTATACCTACCAAAAACAAAACAAACAAACAAAATGTGAACACATGGTCAGGTGCCAGAGGGCCATCATATGGTCAGGCAGTGCCTTCTTTACTAAGGTCAAAATAGACAGGTCATACGACTCTATCACCATATTTGATAAGGGCAAGCACATGGTCAGACACCATCTTTACTAAGGTCAAAGGCAGCTCATTTGGCTTCATCACTATCTTTGATGTGGTTGGGGCCTACCTCTCCCAAGTCTCTGCCCAGACACCGTCTTTCACTCTTTTACTCTTTCACTTTCACTGTCAAACCTCTTGTGTGAACTCTGTTGCCTGTGGAGTGTTTGTTTAGTCCATTGGGGTTGCCTACTTCACGCCAGGGTCTCATTTGCCTGCAGCAGATCTGCCCTTTGTACCTGTAACAGGTCTGCTTTCTGATTCACTCTCTTACACTCATAACAAATTTGCCTTCTTGCTTACCAAGCTTTACAGTTTGCTACAACATGTGAATCAGAGATGAGGAGGCCAGCTTCATCCTGCTCAGTACACACTAGTTCTTCCTTTCAAGATTTTAAAAATTCAGATTTTAGCATTAATAGAATTCTGATACTGCTTGGGTCACAAGCTCAGGATTTTAAACTTTCCTTGGTTGTCTTCTAAATATAAACTTAAACTTCTCATCAGGCCAAAGACATATCTGTCCAATCTGTACCTGGCTCCCTCTAAATAAAAATTGTACATACTTTTTAACCCAAATCTATAATTTTGCTAGGACTCAAAGGTATGAGCCTAGAAACTCATTGCCTGCTTTTCTACAATTTGGATTTCAATACTGATTGATAATACTAATATATCTAAAACTTGAAAGTCCTTTTATAAAATAAGAATTCATATACGCCTCAGAGGATCAAAAGAAGCCATTGGATCCACTTCACAGAGGTCAAAAGGACTCCAGATAAGTAGTACAACAGTACAGCTTGAGTTTTCAAACTCCTCCCCTTCCTGATTACTAAGACTGTGGGCCTAAATATTCCAAATAAATTCATAAATTTTAACTTTTGTCTCTAGTCTATCTGCTTCAACAGGTTTTCCATTTGGCTGGCAGACACGCTGAAGCAGCAGCTGTGGACCACAATCTGCAGGGCTAGATGCCAGGTTTCCCAGCTACAAATGCCAGCAGAGCATTTTGTCTATATGATGTGGACCAGTCCAGCCAAATGTAATTATTCCTTATCTCTACAACTAGGTCAGAGGACCAGATTCTTCTGATAAATGCCCCATTGCCCAAATTCCCTCCTTACCTTTGACTACCCAGGGTTCTGACCACATGTGCCCCATTTCAGCTTGAAGCAGTTATGAAGGAGAATGCGTAGTCCTATGCTCCCTGTTCCAAAAACAGGCTAAAGGGCTAAGTTAAAGGTAAAACCCCTTTAGTAGGGGACCATATGCCTACCTAATGCCCATTGATTTATGCAGAACCAGAGAGGTATTATATGACTGTAGAAGTAATCGTCTTATTAAATAAGAAACACAGAGCCAATGCAGAGATGAAAGCCCTAGAGGTTAGAGCTAAGAGCCTTACCTGTCACTGCTGCAGCTATCCTCTTCAGCCAAGAGACCTACTTCCTGTGTGTTTGTCTTTATATAGACTTTCTGTTCTGCCTTCTCATTGGTTGTAAACCCAACCACATGACCACCTCATCACTGCCTGTCTGTACAGACCTCCAGGTCTTCTATGGTTGGTATTGAGATTAAAGGCGTGTGTCTCCAATGCTGGCTGTATCCTTGAACACACAGAGATCTACCTAGCTCTGCCTGCCAAGTCCTGGGATTAAAGGCATGTACCACCACCACCCAGCTTCTGCTAAGGCTTGCTATTAGCTCTGACCCCCAGGCAACTTTATTTATTAACATACAAATCACATTTTAGTACAAATAGAATATCACCATAAATGACCTTAAGAAATAATTATTTCTATATAAATCATTAAGAATGGAATTTCTAGTCCACCAAGAGGGTCCTTTTCCTTTTCTGAGAAGGTCCTTTACTCAGAGTTGGACCACACCCTGACTCACAAACCCTTTTTCTCTGGTTCCCATTTGGCCCTGGGATCTTCCCCCTGTCACTCTTCTTTGCTTTCTCTGGAGACAATAAGTCCTACCCTTATGGAAGTTGCTAAGATATGGGAGATTTAGGGAAACCTAGCTGATAGTCAGCCATTTATACCTAATAGACAAGCAGACCTCAAAGATCAGAGATCTGCCAAATATGGCATTTAAAATGTTAATAAAAAAGATTTTATCAGACAGAGACTCCCAGATCCTAACAGTGACCCAAGGTCTCCAAAGAAGATTACAAAGCACCATGATGCCTTCATCTGGATGATGGCAATGCTGACCTCTAGGCAAGATGCCCTAATGTGGTGCCTGCCACCAGAACCTGACTCAGACTGTGGACAAACAGCAGAGCATCAGAGAATTGATTCACCCCTTTTGCCTAGACAAAGAAGGATCAGTCTTCTCTTTGCCCCTCTGCTATAGGAAAAACTCCCACGTTATGGTCCTGATGGCTGAAGGCTGATGCTGTTCTGATACTTCTGCTTCCAATGATGTGGAGACCTGGGTATGGACTGGTCCCTGTCATTATTAATAGATTCCAAAGCTTCTTGGTCTGCACTCAGATATGATTTATCCTTCTCAGATCTCTGATTTCATTTGCTTCAGCTGATTTCTCAGTTCACTATATAAAATTCCCAGGTCCACCTCTCCTAGGGCTACTACTAGGTCTACACATAATTTACCTTGTTACTGGATCAGATAAACTCACAGAACAGATTTCTCTTTAAAATTTTAAAATTTAAACTTTAAAGTTAAAAATAGTAACTTTTTACTATTGACTGCTCTCAGTATATCCTGGTTTGTTTGTAGAAAAGCTGTCTCACTTCTGTTCTCACATCCTTTTCAGATCTGATGATGTATAGGGAAGCCTCCTTCCTCCTTCACTCACTCAACCACTTCCAATCAGTAAGTTTCCTCTGGTTATCTTGTATAATATTAGAGGGACCAGCCTTAATATTATACATCCCAGGGGCTCAGGAGAGAGAACTACTAATGGCGAGGACTATTTTCAGGAAATAGAATCTCAGCACACCGAGCTCTATAGTCCACTTGCTTTAATTCCTCTGGCATAACATCCTTTATACACAGCTTGAGTTCTGTTCTCATGCCTAGCTCCTTTCTTGCCTGATTTCTCTCTGTTTATCTACTGTTCCCTCTTAAGTTCTATCTTAATTCTCTCATCTTAATTCTGCCTCATCTAGGTCCTTTTCATCTTGTTCTTACCCAGCTAGTACTTCCCCATCTGGCTCTTCCTCATCTTCTATCTCATTTCTCTAGTACTCTCTTCTAGCCCTTCAGTCGAGTTCTTCCCCATCTCAGTTTGTTCCTCTCAAGTTCTTACCCATCTAGTTCTTCCATACTCTTTTCTCTTCTCCATTCCTTGTGCCCTGGAAGTCCTGGTGTATATAGCCAGGCTTCCAGGGTCAAACGGAGGGGTGATAAGAATCACATTGAGAGGCAATAACCATTAATTATCATTTGCAACTCCAAAGGGAAGTGACCAATGGGGAAGTGAATTAACTAAAGGCTAAATTTGGGTAATATTTAAGAAGAGGGAATCTTTTTTTTTTTTAGATTTATTTATTTATTATGTATACAGCATATATGACTGCAGGCCAGAAGAGGGCACCAGATCTCATTGCAGATGGTTGTGCGCCACCATGTGGTTGCTGAGAATTGAACTCAGAACTTCTGGAAGAGCAGTCAGTGCTCTTAACCTCTGAGCCATCTCTCCAGCCCCAGAAGAGGGAATCTTATGTGCTCAACTATAGTCTTAAATGTGATTAGTAGAAAATGTTAAGAATCTATATGTTGCTAGGTCAATGGGAGAAAATAAAACTGTCTTCTGTTTTCCTCTGGCTCCTATCTGTCCAAGCTATCTGCCATTTTTCTGCAGGGTGGGGGAAAGTGTGCTCAGTCGCTAGGCAACCTATGTACAGCTAGATGCCTCTGGTGATAGTTAAAAGGAGATCTGGAACTAGAGGAAAGGTTTGGGAAAGGAGGAAGTAAAGCTTAATTGGCACATCTG
>CABHPQ010152636.1:0-10881 GCA_902168405.1 Peromyscus aztecus
CAGGGAAGGCTGGGAAATGTAGTCCAGCTGTTTGCAAGACTCCCAGAGACAGGAGATCTGCTGATGGGCAGCTCCACCTGCCATAACTGGCAGGCTAGCAGAGATTTCTCTGTGGGCAGTGGATTCATAAGCATTGAGAAATCTTCATAATTATATTTCTTTGAATTATCCAAATGTCCTGGAATAACCATCAGTCCTTTACAAAGAGAAAAATAAAGGGGACTTTAAAAATGAACAGAATAGCCTTCAAGCACGTGGTGTGTGTGTGTGTGTGTGTGTGTGTGTGTGTGTGTGTGTGTGTTTGCACCTGTCCACATGTGTGTGTATGTGTCATGAAGGTCAGAGGTTGAAGTTGGGTGTCTTCGTTTATTGTCTTCCATCTTATTTTTTGAGACAATGTCTCTCACTGAACCGCACAGATGGACTAGACCTGCTGGCCAGTAAGCATCCAGGACCAGGCTGTCTCCAGCCACCAATGGGGAGATTGCAGGCCTGCACCATCACACCCTACTTTTCACGTGGCTGCGGAGAATCCAAATTCAGGTCCTGACACTTGAACAGCAGGCACTTACCAACAGGGCCATCCCCCAGCCCCGGACAGGCTTCTGATAGCCCAGCCCTGGGGTCAGACCTGCAGGGCACACGATGGACAGCAGAAGCTCATTCCATCTCAGTCTGTCCAGGGGATTTCAACAAATGCCATATATCACTGGGTTTATAAACAGCCAGAGCAAGACTGGGACTATAGCTCAGTGGCAAAGTGCTTGCTTAGCATATGGGAGGTTCTGAGTTCAATTCCCAGCACCAGGAAAAACAGAGAAAGAAAAAGCACTGAGCCTTGTTTCTCACAGCTGTCCAGACTCCAGCCAGGAGTGGTGAGTTCCATGCCTCGAGAGTAGGTTTCTCTGCCTCATAAGCGGTTCCTTCTCACTGCATCCTTGTGGTAGATGGATATATTAGCTCCAGGCCCCCTTTGGAAGGTCTCTAGATAGGACTGGGGTGGAGCTCAAGGCAGAGCACCTGCTTAGCATGTGCAAGGCCCTGGGTACCACCCCCAGCATCAACAAAAATAATAAGGACAATAAGGCCACTTGTGGGCCCCACCCTCTGCCTTCATCATCTTCCACAGGCTCCGCCTATCAGCACTCTCCTCTAGAGCAATGGTTCTCAATCTTCTAATGCTGCAACCCTTTAGTACAGTTGCTCATGCTGTGGTGACCCCCCCAACCATAAAATTATTATTATTATTTTTCCGGAGCTGAGGACCGAACCCAGGGCCTTGCACTTGCTAAGCAAGCGCTCTACCACTGAGCTAAATCCCCAACCCCCCAAAATTATTTTCATTGATACTTCATAACTGTAATTTTGCTACTGTATGAGTCCTAATGTAAATATCTGTGTTTTCTGATGACCTTAGGTGACCCCTGTGAAAGGGTCATTTGACCCCCAAAGAGGTTTTGACCCACAGGCTCTAGAGGTTTCAACAGTGGGGGTGGGGCACACAAGCATTCTGAGTCTTTTCATTTCATCAACAAGATGAAACCCAGGGCTGAGGATGCAGCACAGTGGCGGAGTGTTTGACTGGAGTGCGTGAAGCCCGGAGTTCCTTCCCAGCCTGGTACCCAAGTGTGGGTCTCAGTGCTCAGGAGGTGGAGACAGGAGGATCAGGAATTCCAGGTCATCTTCAGCTACACAGCAAGTTTGAGGCCAGCCTAGACCACATGAGACTCTGTCTGAAACATAAATTAAATAAATAAGCAAATAAAATGGAAGATAAAAATAGGGGATGGCAGGATGCCTCGGTGGATAAAAACACTTGCCGCAGAAACCTGATGACCTGAGTTTGATTCCTCTATCCCACAGTGGAAGGAGAGAGCCAGCTTCCCCGTGTTATCTTCTGGCCTCCACACAAATACTGCGCACACACATGTGTACACACACACACACACACACACAGAGATAGTAAACAAAGTAAAAATAAAAGACATCACAGAGCCTTCCTGAGAATTAAGGGAGAATATGCCTCAGCACACAGCAGCCTTGGCCATGCCCACACTCTTCCTGTCCTGGTCCTCCCTGTCCTGTGCTCTCCCTGGGTGGCCCTTCTGTGCCTCCCCCCAGCTCCTCAGACCAGGCGCCGCACTCTGCTGAGGTTCCTGCTTCCTATTTCACAGAGAGGAGACAATAGGGAGAACAGGCCCCACCCTCCTGTCCTCTCCTCCAGGACTCCTCCTCCCTCTCAAACAGCGTCTAGGCACTTCCTCAGAGGTGCTCCCGCCCTCCTCTAACCAGAGCATCATCGCGGGTGAGAGTGTCCCAGGGCTGCCCCAGCATCCCCATCTTCCAAGCCCTCCCTCTCTCTGCTCCCCCCATTTTGCTGCCCAGCAGTATCATCTACCTGCTGCCTCTGTGGCTTCTCCTCTGACTCCCCCAGGTCCAGACTGGCCACTCCACACAGGCTTCCTGGATGCCCCCCTCCCATATCACTCATGCCAAGGTCAACAGTGACCTGTCAGTTGGGGACCCAAAACTCAGACTCCATCCTCCACTGCCCAGGGCAGCCCTGGGCCAAGGCCACCACTCTCTCCTTCCTGTCAGAAACGCTGGACCACTTCACCCGACCTCACCGCCTCTCCCACAACCTCTTTGTCACTTCCTTCGAGCATCCATGACCTTAACACTAGAATCGCCAGATTCATCCTCAGGTTCTGCTCTGCACTGAATCTCGTGTCCTTAAAAGAAATGTCCAGGAATATTACTCAGCCTTTATAAAGGTCATTTTGTTCCGTGAAACATCATAAATGAACCTTGAGAACATTATGCAAAGTGAAATAAGCTAGACACACTGAAGGACAGACGTCATTATATGCTGCCTAGGGCCATCAGAGTCAGACAAAAAGCAGATTGGGGGTTTCCAAGAAGCTGGGGAGAATGGGGAGGCCATGTTTAATAGGTCTTGGGAAATTGACAGCTGTGACAGCAATGGAATGTGCTCACTGCCTCTGAGAACCACAAGCTGAAGAGCCACTAATATGAGACATTTTGTTCATTCCCTGGTGTCCTCATTTATTTTCCTGTTGCTATGACGAAACACTCTGGCATGCCAATTCTCCGTGTGGCAGATCTCAGGAGAGGCAGAGGCAGGAGGATCTCTGTGAGCTCCAGGCCAGCCAGGGCTGCACAGTGAGATCCTGTCTCGAACAAGCAAACAAAAATAACCATGACAGAAGCAACTCAAAGGATCAAGGGTTTATTTTGGCTCACCATTTGGGGTACAGTCCATCATGGCAGGGAGGGCAAGGTACCAGGAACTTGAAGGTCACATGGAATCTGTAATCAAGAAACACAGGGATAAATGTATGCTAGTGCTGTTTGCTCCCTCTGTTTTATACAGTCGAAGATCCCCTGACCTAGGGAGTGGTCCTACCCACAATCGAGATGGGTCTCCTCACATCAGTTAACATAATCAAGACAGTTCCCCAGGGGCCAGGCCAGAGGCCCATCTCTAGACTGTCAAGTTGACCACCCCATCCCATAGGCCCCAATCCTACCCCAGGCCACCACTAGCTAACCTTCCTCTCACTGTCCCCACCTGTAAAGTGAAGACTCTAACATCCACCACCACCTCCTTCTCACCAAAAATGAGGTTCAACCCTCTGTGCCCAGCAGTAGCTGTGTATAAGCAGATTGTTTCTCAAAGTGCCTGCCCTCCTACAGCCATGGCTAATGCGAGGCCCATCAGGTATAGCAATGTTATTATTTGTGGGTCACAATGGCGACACCATAGTCCAGCTTCTGCTTTTGAAGTATCTGAGGGTCTCGCACAGCCTCCTGAGAGCTCTTCCTCCAGAACCCAGAGCTTGGAGTCTCTACCCTCCTTTCTGCCTTGATCTCAGTGGCCGCTAAACCACGCCCTAGGACTCTGGGTTCCTAGGAAACCTCCCTTGGGCCCAGTCCTGTGAAGAGCACAGGAGACATGGAAAAATGAAGCCTGTTTCTGAGATCCTACAACTTACATGGAGGGTGGAGGGGGGAGTGCTCCTGAATGATGTGGCGCAAGTCCAGCCACCTGCAGGGGCGAGAAGAAGCCAGAGTGGGGGTCACCAGAGACTGAGAAAGCTCCAAAGGTTCAGACCCTGGGAGCCAAGAACTCCACTGGCTTCGTCGTCCTCTGCTTCTTCCTCTCCCATGGGCACTGGATGATTTTGAGATGAGAGGGTGAAGGTGGTCCTGAAGATACAGACCCCTTCGCTAGAGGTGAGCAGACAGATTCCTCACATTGTCCCACCGGCCGAACATTACTGAGAAGGCCTGGATGCAGCAAGGAGAGCCGATGTCCCTTAGGACACAGGGAAAGTCAGGAGCTGGAGCCATTATGCAGTCCCCTGGCCTCACACCCATCCCTTTGTCCACTGAGCATTGTGGAGAGATAAGAACAGGATGCAGGAGGCTGGAGAGATGGCTCAGTGGTTAAGAGCACTTGCTGCTTTTGCAGAGGACCTGGGTTTGGTTCTCTGCGCCCATGTGGCAGTTCACAACCACCTGTAACTCCAGTTCCAGAGAATCTGACACCCTCTTCTGTCCTCTGAGGGCACCAGACATCCGTGTGGTACACAGACATACATGCGGGCACACACTCATAAAATAGAAAAAAAAAAAAAAAAAACAACTTAAAAACCACCAAGAATCTGTCATGATGCTCAAGCCACAGTGTGGTGACATGTGCCAACGAAACCTCCCACCCACCAGAGAGAACAGCACCACTAACCCTGCGTGTTTGAAAAGTGGGCTGTAGGAAACAACCTGTGACTCTAAAGGCTGCAGGCAGGGAGGAGGGAGGGCCCAACTCATGACATCTTCCTGCCGTGTCTCCCTAGAGCCAGAGGCCCCCATTATGGGACTCCCAGCCCCTGGCTCTTCATACCTCTGTCCTCTGTTCCTGGAATCAAATGAGATGAGAAGCATGTGGAGAATAAGTGGATGGAGGCTCACACTCAGTGAACAGGATCGCTTTTCTTTCTTTTTATAATTTTCATTTTAAAATTCAGCAATCCTTGATAAAGTTGGAGGAGAGTACATGTGCATACCGCAGACCCTGTGTGGAAGCCAGAGAGCAACACGCGAGAGTGGTTTCTCTCCTTGCACCCTGTGTGTGTGTTCCAGAGACTGACATCAGGTCCTCGGGCTTGGCAGCAAGCACCTTTATCCACTGAACCATCTCATCGACCCTTCGACTCTTTCTATTTTGATAAAACACACATAACACAAAAGTTACTGTTTTAGCCTCATTGAGCCTGCGGTTCAAGGTGTTTAATCCACACTTGACTTTTGAAAACTGAACCTCCTGCCTGCACATCCTGCCTGGGCAGGCCCAGGGCGGGGTGAGGATGACAATCGCCCCGCTGAACAATGAAGGAGAGGAAATAGGAAGGGTCAGGAAGGAAGCAGGACTGGGGAAGAGCATGCAGGAACTGGCTTCCCAGTGGTCTGCCCAGCCCCACCCGAGGCCTGACCAGCCTCAGCCTCCTCCAGGAAGGGCCACCTTGCCTCACCTCGACAACAGCTGTGGCCAGCTCCCATCACCCCTCCCTCCAGCAGGAGCCACGAGGAACTTCCCTGGCCTCCAGTCCATTCCCGAAGAGCCCAGGGTCCTCGTCCACAAAGCGGGGAGCGGGTGAGAGTTGGACTCCCGAGGCCATTCTGAGGACATACATGAAGCAAGCTTGGAGCTAACACTCGGCACCAAGTGGCTTCAGTATCAACCGCTGCGAGTGCTGTCACTGCTGTTACTCTGGCATGCCGTCCTGTCAAGGGACAGGCTCTTGCACCTTCACCCTGCATGCCCAGTGGGTCCCCTCAGCATCCCTAGACCGAGTCCTTGAGCTTCAGTACAGGGTCACAGGTTTCCGATGGATCTGGGTGGGACCAGCTCATGATGGGCTCTGAGGCCAAACAAGCAAGACACTGCCCAGCCTGCAGAACTCTCAAGGACAAGAGGAGACAGGCAAGGTCTCTGTGCCAGGTCAATAAATAATAAGCACATTTAGGTGCTGGGGAAGGACGATGAAGGAGGACCAGGTCAGGGCCAGGGGGGTGAATGAAGGGGGCGGACAGAAAGGTCCAGGGTGGAACCATTAGGCACAGTCCGGGAGGTGGCAAACATCCTGGGGTAGACAGAAAACAGGAAGTGATTTTGAATTCACCGCAAAGGTACAAAGTAAGAGAGGGGAGGATCTTGGGGAGCTAAATGGATGGGGCAGATCAAGGTTTGCGGGTGTCCGAGTGGCATTTAGGCTCTCCTTCCGGTGGCTGGGGCTGTGGAAGGGGCTGAATGTATACTTTAGAGTGCTGGCCCTGGGGTCTGTGGTCAGAGGAGACATGAACTGGGCTGGCACCACCGCAGGCATCTTGGAGGAAAGGCATGGATGAGAAAGAGCCTGGGAGAGGGGAGGGGGAGGTGTCCAGAGGTGAATGGTCAGCAGAACAATGCCCCCAACCTAACTCCTAGAGCCCAGAAATGGCTTCTTTCACGGCAGAGAACTTCCGAGGCAGCTCGTCCCCCGTGAGGTGGAGATTATTCTAGATTATCCGAGTAAGCCAGAGTAATTGAAGACTCTAAAATGTGGAAGCAGGCAACCGAAGGCCAACACCAGAGGAAGCCCACTGCAGGGCCTGAAACTGGAAGGGGCCAGTGGGTGGGCATTCTGCTAGGAAAAAGGCAAGAAAGCTGACCTTCCAACACACGCACACACATACACAGAGAGAGCAAGAGAGCCTGCAGAAGGAACCCAGTGCGCATGCGCGCACACACACACACACACACACACACAGCCTGCAGAAGGTACCCAGTGCACACACACACACACACAGCCTGCAGAAGGTACCCAGTGCATGCACACACACACACACACAGAGAAGGTACCCAGTGCATGCGCACACGCACACACACACTTGCACACACACACACACAGCCTGCAGAAGGTACCCAGTGCATGCGCACACGCACACACACACACACAGCCTGCAGAAGGTACCCAATGCTGCCACACAATTTGAATTCAGTCAGGTTTGACCTCTGACTTGTAGAACTCTACTGTTTTATGACACTAAATTTGGAGCGATTTGTTATGGTAGCATAAGGAACCGATACCATAGGGGATGAGGTGGGGGCTGGAAAGACATGCGACTAACCGTGAGGGACTGCAAGAGGAGAAATGGGAGCGTGAGAGGACACAAGTCCGTGGCCCACAGCGCTGGGGCCAGAGCCCAGGAGCGCCTGTGGGAGAGGACGCATGATGGCGCTAAGAGCGGCAGAGGATGGATGGATGGACCATGGAGGTCGTGGTGAGAGGTTCCCCACAATTGCTTAGACCTCGTTTTTCAAGTATGGAAACAACCACACCGGTAAAGCTTTCCTTACTAGAACTAGCCAGGCAAAAACAACAGACTTTGAACCTCAAGGGTTGAAGTCAAGGTGGGATGAGATGCCCAGGGCCAGGAGATGCACATCGGGATACTGAGTGTTCCTGGATGCTCGCCTATGGGGTTTTCCTGGAGGAGAGATAGTAGGGTCTGGTTCTGATCCTTTCCCACCTCACTCTCCCATTAATTCTTCTCTTTTGTTTAATCCCCTCTTCAAAATAAAAAGAGGGAAGAGAGGAGGTGTCCAGCAGGTGGGAGGTGTGTGGCTCCCAGCCTCTCCGCCTGGCTTCGTCTCTCCACCGAGCTTCGTCCCCCACCGTCTCCCAGGCCTTTGTCTGACTCCCGCGCTGCCGCGCACATGGTCCCCTGTCAAATTCCGGGCGGCTCCGTGGGACACGTGTCGGGAAGCCAGCAGCGCTGCAGGCCCCGTGTAACCATGGAAACGGAGGCCAATGGGAGGCCCGCTCTGCCCGCGGGGGCGGAGCCTGTAGCGAGGCGTCTGAGTGGGGCGTGGCCAGGGGCTAATGGGCGGGATTTGGGTGTGGTTTGTGCGTCATTCAAAAGAGGATGGAGCCTGTGGCAGTCCGCAGTGCAGAGGACGCCCACCAGGCTGAGTCCTGAACCACGTGGTTTTGATGACATCATTTTTGGTACTGGGAATTGCTTTGCCTATAAACTCTAAGGTTAAGATTCAAGAATTCTACAGAACCGGGCTCCATGCCGCCAGCCACCCTAAGCCAGGGGCATGTGACCAGACCCTCCTGCTCTTCAGCTTGGTTGACAGTAAACCAGGTTGGTGTGAGGCTCCCAGCCTGGCACTAGAGATAACCCATGGCAGATGCTCTTCCTTCCAGCAAGTAGCTACTCATTCTGGGTCAGGGAGCCCATCTCCTCTAGAAGGGGGAAGGTCCTGGGACTCGGACCTCTAACTCCATTGCCCAGGAAGAAATCCAAAGCTGGACTCAGTATGCCTGTCAACAAAGTGGGAAGAGAACCTGCCAATCAAATGCAATCTGTTCCTGTTCCAACAGTCAGGCTGGAGGCCTGGAGGTGGATGCACAGCTGAGCGTCTCAGTTCAGGGAATGAATGTCCCAGTGCTCGGAGCTGGGAGCCAGGACAGGACAGATGTGGGTATCACTGCCCATCAGTCAGGGATCTATGATAGCATTTTTGCCTCTGGGTCAAAAATGTAACTGGATCTAAAACAAGGTCATATAGATTCTTCCCTGCCCTGGCTTCTAAGGAAGCCCAAGAACGTTCAGTGGCAGCAGGAGCCGACTATAGACTGCACAGGAGGGAGCTGGAGTCTGGTAAGCTAGGTCCAGCACAGGACAAACATCCTCTAGGCAGGTGCTTCTGTTAGCTGTGATCTGTCACTTCCATGAAGAAGTGGGAAGTTCCATCCACTCATCCATCCACCCACCCGCCCATTCATCATCCAGCCAGCCAAGTTTTCTGCAGGTCAGCTGTATGTTGGACTCCCTGCTAAGAACTAGGCTGCAAAGGTGACCAAAGAAATTGCTGTCTGAGAGAAGCCACTGTCTGGCCAGGGAGACAGACATTAACGAAATAACCATGCAAACAAACACACACCCTCAAACATCCATGAATACCCTGGAAGGGAAGAACAGCAGCTATAGCCAGGGAGGCCTCTCCCGG
Source organism: Peromyscus aztecus (assembly GCA_902168405.1). Lineage (NCBI taxonomy): Eukaryota > Metazoa > Chordata > Mammalia > Rodentia > Cricetidae > Peromyscus > Peromyscus aztecus. The sequence goes on from CABHPQ010152636.1 coordinate 9,083, forward strand.
GAGGTGACACCCATGAAGAGGCCCCTACAAACTGCAGGCGACTGCAGGGGGCGGGGGGGGGGGGGGGGAGGGGGGGGGGGGGGTGAAAAGCCCTGAGTTTATCGCAGGCATCTGGGAGCCTGGAATCCGAAGCTCAGCGCTGTGCATGGTGAGGGAGACTTTGTAGCCCAGAGGCCAGCAAGGACATGAATCAGCAGGCAACAGCCAGCAATCTGGATTCCAGAAAACGGCCCCCAGATCAGCCTGCAGAGAGGCAGACTAAAATGCTCACCCACAGCCGTTTTCTCCCTGCCGTCCCCTGGCTGGGGCAGGTAACTCAGAGTGATCTTACCATCTTCCACCTCTTCCCTTGAAGAGACACAGAATGCCCTGGAAACAGAAATGAGTTTCAGGGCTGGGGAGACGGCTGTTAGTAAAGTGCTTGCCTTGCAAGCCTGAGACATGAGTCCTCCAGAGCCCATCTGTTAGAAAGCCAGTGATGGTGTGGGCTCGGAATCCCAGCCCTGGGAAGACAGAGACGGGAGGAACCCTGGAGTTCACTATCCATCCTACCTAGCTGGATCAGCAAGCCCAGGCCAATGAGAGAGCTGCCTCAAAAACCAAGGTAGCTCCTGAGGAAAAACACCTAAGTGTGCCCCTGGACTCCACATGCACCCACACACACTTAAACATGTGTACACACACAAAGACATATTCTCCCCGCAAAGGTGTATGGAGCCTGAGGAACAACACTCAGGGTTGTCCTCTAATCTCCACACATGTACATGTGCACACACACATGTGTACCACACACACATAAACACACACACAAGGAATTTTAGTCAACCCCACTGAGAAAGGTCCAGGATGCAACCACAGATACGGTGCTGCCCCAGGCTGACATCAGCCTGGCTTGGTGACAGCAGGGCTAAGTCTGGAGTTAAGAGTTGTTTTGGGGGTTTGGGGATTTAGCTCAGTGGTAGAGCGCTTGCCTAGCAAGTGCAAGGCCCTGGGTTCGGTCCTCAGCTCTGAAAGAAAAGAAAAGAGTTTTTGGAGCCTAGATTAGTTGGAGGTTGATTTGATGTTGTTAGGATTGGGGTTCAGGGTCAGAACTGTACATTTGAGTTCTATTGAATACATCTGTAGTCCCGGGACACCACAGACTATCAGGCATGTAACAGGTGCCGATGGATTTTTGACTGTTGCTTTGAGATGGGATCTCACTATGCAGACTAGATCACCTTCAAACTCTCCGATCCTCCTGCCTCACCCCAAGTGCTAGATTACAGATGTACGCACCGCCACACCCAGTGTGGTGTGCTTGTTTGTTTGGTTGGTTTTTCGAGACAGGGTCTCTCTATGTAGCCCTGGCTGTCCTGAAACTTGCTCTGTAGACCAGGCTGGCCTCGAACTCACAGGGATCCGCCTGCCTCTGCCTCCCGAGTGCCGGGATTAAAGGTGTGCACCACCACCAACCACCACCATCTGGTGATTGTTCTTTTTTCTTTTTTAATTAATGAATTACTATCTCATTGTGACCCAACAAGACAAAGCGGCCAGTAACTCACAAAGTGTGGCTCATTATCTGCTTTGTTCTCAGAGTAAATAAGGGTAAAACTGCCCCACGCTCTCATTTTATGTTCTCCTAAGACGGAACTAAAATCAAGGTGGGAAACAGAAATTGGAGGCTGAGGAGACAGCTTTGGTCAGCAAAGGGTTTGTGCACACATGCAAGGGCCTGAGTTTGAGCACAGCACCCCATACACTATAATTCCAGCATTGGGGAGGCAAACGCACACACCGCACAGCACACACACACA
>CABHPQ010152638.1:0-35457 GCA_902168405.1 Peromyscus aztecus
AATGAATAATAGATATGATAGTAACAATACCTTTTAAAAAGAGCACTGTGATAAACGCTCTACAGTGATCACTTTGGTTTGCATTACAGGATAAAATAAAATATAAGTATCACAAAGGATTCATGAGACACATTCAAAGTTATCATATGTCATAAAATTTAAAATCAATATTAACACTACAGTATCCAGAAATACAAAGTGTACATATGTATGTTAGGATTAAATCAAGCCTTTAGAAACAAACCAGACATCATATTCGCTCTGATAATTGCTTAGAGATGTTGGCTTTGTCAGAAAGTTCAGGGAAGGGGGAAAGGGAAATGAAAAAACATCAATGACTAATCCACAGATCAATCGAAAAAATTCAAAATTGTTTCTGATGTTACAATGGATATAATTTTTCAAGACATCATAAATAATTTAAAACATATTCCTATTGCTACAGATAATTTTATCTAAAACATAGAAACGATAACCATCCCCAACCGAATGTGGCTGGCTCAGCTTAGGAAATCTTTATGACCTAATATGCAAAGCAATTCTGGAGGAAACGAAAGAAAAAAAAATGCAAGCTCTCCAAGATTTGAATTCGTTTTTTTCTGAAGGGTGACATATTGAAATAATCTCTGCTAAAAAGTGTACTGATGAAGCCATGGAATCCAAGATGCCATTTCAGAAGATGAAAGGGGAAAGTGATGTATCCGAGTCAACGAAAAGGACAAATATCACATAGCACACATGTTATCATTCTTTAGGGTTCTCGCATGGCCTGGAATTCCCAATCTATTAAGGTGATTATGACAATATTTTAATTCATTAACCAATTTGAAAATTCAAACTTGAAAATAATTTTCTTACGTTCAAAGACTTTTGAAAAGTTCAGGAATAGATTGAGCTTCAAAGTTTTCACTCCTTGAGGCAGGTGGTGTTTACCTGAGGTCCGTGGTTTGTTTAATCTCCTGAGCAAGGCAAAGATTAAGGTTTCAGACCCCACACCGAGAGATTCGAATTTCCTCATCCACACAGCAATAAGTCAGAAAACTAACAAACCTCAAAGGAACTATTGTCAACCTGTCGCTGTGTTCTATGGGGTGAATATTAAAATAATTACTGTGGAGAACAATCATGGATGAATTTAAATGATAGAAATACAGTTTCTGAGGAAGGGGATATATTCTTCCAAATGCAAGCCATGTGACATTTGTAGGATGGGGAAAACATCAATGACTAACCCACAGATCAATGGAAAAAACTCAATCATAAAATTCTGATGTAGGGGCTTTGCTTTCTTGTGATTTCACACTGTTGTGATGGTAGTTCATTTGAACCTAGTATTGATGATAATATATCATCATAATAACATTTCATATTCCTGAGCAATGCAGTGAGCTTTTGCAGAGCTAAAAGAATGCTTCCAAGAGCAATAGTATTTAAGCAATGTTTTAATAATGGTGTGGAAGAAACACTGAGGACAAGGGAACTAAACGTTGTGAGAGCTGAAGAACTAGATAGTCCTGAATGAGTAGGCCACAGCATGTGGAGACTCTGAAAGCATTAATTCCAGGAAAGCTTTAGGTTAGATGTGGTACAAGCCTCTAAAATTGCTACCTTCTAGACTTGGGCAAATCTATGAATGTGTGACCAGATCAGTGCCTCTCTAGGACAATGGGTATATCATCCACGTGGTTGTGTTCAGTGGGTAGCCATGATGTACATAATGCTAAAAATGTTTACTGAATAAAGGAATGGGAAAAGAGTGACATTCTGCACATAGGCAGAAGGACCATTGTTGACAGTAATCCTGACAGCCAAATGTATAGTCTACTACATAAAAGATCCATGGTTAGTAAGTACAACAATTAAATTCATTACAATGCAAAGTTCAATGTGTCTTCTTGATTTATTTACCTAGAAATAACAAAGCTTGCCCTTTGAGTCAAGAGAACTCTGCTACTAGCATGGCATGAGACACTGTGCCATTAGCAACATCTCCTCTTTAAAATGACAACTAAAACCAGGCGTCCTTTAAACTCTATAACTTTTGACTTTACATGATGATGTAAAAGGTTACACCATTAAAGATGTAATGTGTTAATGTGAGGACATTTTACTTTAAAAATAACTTTAAATATTTTTAAATATTTGTTTATTTTGCTATTTATTTTTCTTTATGAAAACATTTAACTCTATGCAATGCAAGTTGTTTTTACCCTTTATTCAAATCAAATGTAGAAAGTGATTTTGTGATTTTATTAATATGGGGTTATACCATTGATCATTTTGATGTGAAATGTATGTCTCTATCTATTTACTTACACACATATCCATCTGGACTTCTCTGTCTTATGGTTATCAGAAAAACTTAGTGTAACCGGAAGTTTCTCCACCCCACGGTCACACAGTCATTTATAAAAAAAATCACTCAGAGGCTTATATTAATTACAAACTCTATGGCCCATGGCTTCAGCATCTTGCTAGCTAGCTCTTTCATCTTTAATTAACTCATTCCTATTAATCTATATGCTGCCACATGGTCATGGCACTACCAGTCTGCTGGCATCTTGTTGCTCCTTGGGCAGCAGCTGGTGTCTCTCTCAACTCTACCCTTCTCTCTGTAAATCTGCTTGGATTTCCTACCTTGCTGTAAGCTTTCTTGCCATAGGCCAAAACAGCTTTATTTATTATCCAGTGGAAGCCACACATATTCACAGCATACAGAAAGACATCCCACAGCAACTTAGTGCTTATATAATAGTAAGTTATACCTGGAAAAATTTAAATATACACATTGAAAACAAGAGAGATAAGTAGCATTTGCATATTAATTTATTATTCTCATCTTTATCCCTACTTCACAAATTAAGATAAATAAACAAAAAACAATATTGTAGAGAATTCTATAGAACCTCTCTATGTATTCTTAACTTATTTATCTTATATACAACAGGGAAAATACAAATCTTGTGAATATCAGACTGGTTCCTTCAGGGCAATTAAATCTAAAATATTTATATAGCAACAGGTAGAAGCCACTACTTAGGTAGACAGAATATGAACCATAAGCAACGTATATAACTTACACATGCCTGACCGGAAAATGTTCATCAGACCTGATGGGACATGAATGAAACTTCTGACCAACTACATACAAAGTAGAAGTAATCCATCCTCAAACATTCTAGAGATTATATGACATCCCAATGAGGCTCAGAAATAGGAAATTTAGACTGAATATAAAGATATTTTTTAGTTGAGGATGGAAATGTATTAATTACAAATAAAAGTAAGGACTTAAGAACTTAATAGTTCAATTAATGGTTGTGACAAGTGGATTCAAATATCATTTCAGGAGATGGAGATGCTTCTAACAACAGCACCCTCAAGCAACTACTGTCTCAGAAGAGCAATGGGTATGTAAAGAAGTGTTACACCTCAGTGTAGCAAAGAGAAGGACTAACAGTGAGTGTAGGGTGCTCACCTAGAGTGGAAGATGAATGAGTCCATAGAGATTTGGGGGAAAGTGTAAGAGAGAGCTCCCGAGAGAGGAAACATTCTGAGATGAAAAATTCAGCCCACTGTTTACTTTCCTCCCTTCCACACTCTATATTCCTGAAAAGACAATGAATGCCTGCTTGGAAAAAATGCAAGAGGTTCATCACATCAGGGTTTGATTTTATTCCTTGGCAAGAAATGAAGGAAGAGTACAAGGGGCCAGAAACCATGGTAATTAGAGGAGGAGGTCCAAAACCTAAACAATTGTAATAACCAAAGAGAAAAGCTTTTAAATCAATTGTAAATTGAATTTGGAATAATCATGCAGCATTATTTTCCTCTCTATCTTCCAAAATGATCCAAATCTGCCAAACACCATCCGCAAACTTATCCTGAACATTTGTTTCCACTAGAGAGTGAAAATTGTTTATCTAATCCATCCCATTTTTGATGCATGGTCAGGAGCATGGCCTATAGGCCTTGAAATGTTCAAAATTCATTTTCAAAGACCTTCCACAGGCACTCTGACTTTGTACCTAAAATAGCCTCTGGGGATAAAGCTTAAGGAAGTTGGTTAATTATGTCTCAACCAGAGTAAGCTTATAACCACATAGAAAGAAAGAGGAAAAAAAAGTATCACGAGACTGGAGAGCAGATTCAAGGTAAAGCCTTTTTGCATGTTCTCTGTTCTTGGGATGGAAACAAATACAAGGACAAGATCATTTGGGGACAGTCCTGTCAGTTAGATTTACAATAACAGGCTCAGCTCTTCAGACCTTAGTACCCTGACTCAGCTATCATTTACAGTGTCAACCACATCTCAGGGACCACAGGTGTTTCCTCATCCTACCTTTATCACAACTCATGACTCTGAAAAAGTTTCAAATGAGAATGAACTAAGAACCCTAGGTACACGTCTTCTGAAGTCCTCTGAATCTGTAGTGTTAGAGATGCTGGGAAATGGAGACCTGGGAGGGACTTTCTAGCAGAATAAACTATCCACACAATATATTGAAGCATGTCACCAAAGAATTTGAATCGTAGATTCTGGGTCCTTTTATGGAGAAGAAAGAGAATAGCCCTGCAAACTATAATGGAGTTACTCTGGTTCTTGCTCTGCCCATCATCATGCTTGACCTTAGTAACCTTGAGAATCTGTGGGTCCCTGAAGCTAAGCGCTAATCAGTAGTCTGAGGGTAGCTATGTATAACACAAACTGTGCGTGTAGACCTAAGAGCTCAATGTCCAAACCTCAGTGGCATTCCCTAGCTCCACCTATGAAAGGACAATGATGGACCTATTTAGCTTGCAGCAATAAAGTGTATCATTAATAACGCAAACATTGCTCTATATTTTTAAGGATTCCAAGGAATGCCATAAAACAGCTTGCTTCCTCTCGAGAAGAGAGTAAAGATACATTTATTTTGACAGATGATCTCTCTCCAAACACTAGGTATAAATTAGTCACTGTTTCCCTAAGGCAAGTTCCAAATTCCCCAAACTAGAGAAGACAGTTTTATTTGCTATGCCCCATGTGGTTTCATTGTCAGCATCATGTTCCCAAAGTGGTGGTGTTAATGTGAGTCACCCATGACCACACTGGGTTAGAATGAACCTGTTTAAATGACTGTTGAACCTTCAAGACTCGTGAAACAGAATTGACTCTGAATTACTCCATTTTAATTTCACTGGGAGATGGATATTTGTGCGTAGAGGTAGCTGCTTCATGGGTAGTGTATTTAACATTGAGATGTTTGGTATTGATAAATTCATCACTCTTTTAATAAGTATTTTTTAGTTCAAGAATTTTATGAATTTCTGTTTCATAAGACATACCTCTCATTTCTTCCCATGAATCGTCATGTTTTCCTCTTTAAGCTTCACTTAGATTGTCTAAAGTCAACATAAAATTCTTAGTGGTAGAGCCAAGTGTGGATGCACAGGGAAGACACTTGGAGTCTGACCAAACCCATCCAGGAGTAACAAATCCGACAGTATCATTTGTATTGCTGCCAATTCTCCACTTGACTGAACTCTTGGATGTCTGCAATGTCCTTCAGGCTCATATGTTTCCAGTATAGCATTCTCATTTACTCAGCTAGGTATTTTCAGAATGGTTCCTAAGAATTAAGGAATTGAAAAGAAAAAAAAAAAACTAACCTAATGATCTTGGTAGTTGGAATGAATTAAACTTTCAGTCCTAGCAATGTAGAAAAAAGGACTCTTCCATTTCATTCTCTGAGGTGAGGACGTGCAGGTGGTGAGCACCAATGACCATGACCTTCAGTCCCCCGGCCTCCCCCCCATGCAAAGGCCTCCTTACTGCATGTAGATTTTAACGTCTCTGCTACCTTGGAGTGTATGAGTCCTCTTTGTCCTTTTGTCCCATGCCTGGAAGAAGGGGCATGCCTCTTTGGTCACCACCTCACTGAAAAGAGGTGGAATGACATTGTAACAGCCTCCTTCTAATGTCATCTCAGAACTGCTTCCGTACAGCATCGTCTGTGGCTCTGCCCTCTGACATGGCTGCATCAGAAGCCAGGGCCTGCCCTACTATTTGCTGTTGATTCTGGAATAATCCAGTGTTGTTGTTTGTTTTTGTTTGTTTGTTTTTTGGCTCTTTTGGGGGACCTGCCACCCAGCTGCCAAATAAATACACAGAGGCTTTTTTTTTTTTTTTTTTTTTACTTATGAATGCCTGGCCTTAGCTTGGCTTGTTACTTGCCAGCTTTTCTTTAAATTATCCTGTCTACCTTTTGCCTCTGGGCTTTTCCCATTCTCTCATTCCATTTACAGAAGTAATTCTGTAAATCTTACTCTTACTCCCTGGCTTGCTGTGTAGCTGAGTGGCGGCCCCTGGAGTCCTCCTCCTTCTCTAGTTGCCTCCTCTCTGATTTCTCCCTCTATATAGTCTCTCTGTCTGCCAGTCCTGCCTATCTTTTCTCCTGCCTCATTATTGACCATTCAACTCTTTATTAGACCATCAGGTGTTCTAGACAGGCACAGTAACCCAGCTTCACAGAGTTAAACAAATGCAACATAAACAAAAGTAACACTCCTTAAAATAATATTCTCTCAAAATACAGAGAAAACGGCATTTATTTGATGGGTTTAGTGACCTCAGCGGTGAAGGTAGTACTTACCAGAGTGCTTCAGCCAATGGAGCCATGGGTATCATAGAGACCTGGAAAGGGGGGTAACCGTAAACAGAGATATAGGACTCTGGGTTTACTTCAGGAATGAACAAATTTTATTTTACCCACTGATGCTTATATATTGTTTAGCTAGCTACTAGAGACAGAAATGCAAGCAAAGCCTGATCAAACAGTATCTTTGACCTTTAATCTTGGCCCCTCCTGATGTATTTCCCTGCTCTGTGGGCCTTGGTTTGTCCCAAGGACAGTCTTATTAGACTTTTTCTCCTGCTTGAAGTTTTTCACAGTCATGGGGTCACATCTGGGTCAGGGTTTGTACTCACGAAAGGAACTGCAGACCATCTGGAACTCAGCAGCAGTGCTAAGCTGAGTCTTCCCTGAAAGAAGTGGGGAGCAAAGCTGATGTTTCACCTACTGCAGTATAGACCCAGAATTCCACCCAGCACATGCAAATCGACCATGTTCGCATCGGTGCTCTTCATTATCCCTAGCATCTTCCACACAAAGTGTAATGTTCTTCTCAATGCTCAAGGAAAGAAAATCATACACATTTTTGAGATATTCTAAGAGATGACTATGCCAGAATCATAGTATAAGACTCAAAACTTTGAGATGGATTCTGTCACAACTAGAAAGTATGAAAACATTTTACTTTAATTAATAAAAATTTGTGCTACTTAAATATATCAACTCCTTTATCATTTAAAATATTCAGTGTAACTAAAGCTAAGGCAGGAGGATTGTCAAGAATTCAAGGCCAATGTAAGCTACATAGTGAGTTCCAGACTAGTCTGGGCTATAGTGAGAGACAATGTCTCAAAATTTAAACTAATTAAAATTTTAATTACACTTTTAAATAAAAAGTAATAAACAAAATAAAGTAAAACAAAAAAACCAAAATTATCAATATGTATATGAGTGGCTTTAAACATTCTAATTTTTCTAAGGAAATCCTTTCATGTTAAAGCTTATTTAATTTATTCCATATTTTAAGAAACAATGGTCTACTGTAGTATTATAATTATTTTCTTACTAACTCATTCTGTCAACAGTACATAATTCATATTTATTCTGTACACCAAATTCTATCTTCAGTCTTTTCCAGTAGAATAGTTTGCTCTTTGCTGTTGGTGGGTGGTATTCCAACAAGCAACACGACTGTGTTTTATAAGATAGGTGCAGTGTGTGCATGGTTGCTTGCGCGCGCGCGTGTGTGTGTGTGTGTGTGTGTGTGTGTGTGTGTATGTGCAGGCCTTAATTATATATTTTACATCAGCTTTAATTAAAGCTGATGTAAAATATATCTAAAATGCACGAAGCACTTTCCTGGGTACTAACTGCATTCTAAGAATAATGCCTTTAAAGACTCTGGGTTGATAATCAAATCTACTCTTACATTTATTTCTTTTTTAAATTTTATTTTATAGTTTAATTTAATTTTACGTATCAGCCATGGATTACCTTGTTCTCCCCCCTCCCGCCCTACCTCCCTTCCCCCAGTCCACCCCCCATTCCCATCTCCTCCATGGCAAAGACTCCCCTGAGAATTGAGTTCAACTTGGTAGACTCAATCCAGGCAGGGCCAGTCCCCTCCTCCCAGGCTGAGCCAAGCGTCCCTGCATAAGCCCCAGGTTCCAAACCGCCAGCACATGCACCAAGGACAGGGCCCAGTCCCACTGCCTGGATGCCTCCCAAACAGATCAAGCTAATCAACTGTCTCACTTATCCAGAGGGCCTGATCATCTGACAGAGGACTGATATCCAGAATATATAAAGAACTCAAGAAATTAGACATCAAAATGCCCAACAGTCCAATTAAGAAATGGCCTATAGAACTAAACAGAGAATTCTCAACAGAGGAAACTCAAATGGCTGAAAGACATTTAAGGAATTGTTCAACATCCCTAATCACCAGGAAAATGCAAATCAAAATGACTCTGAGATACCACCTTACACCTGTCAGAATGGCTAAGATCAAAAACACTGAAGACAGCTTATGCTGGAGAGGATGTGGAGCTAGGGGAACTCTCCTCCACTGCTGGTGGGAATGCAAGCTTGTACAGCCACTTTGGAAATCAATATGGCGCTTTCTTAGAAAATTGGGAATCAATCTCCCCCAAGATCCAGCTATACCAGTCTTGGGCATATACCCAAGGAATGCCCAATCATACCACAAGGGCACTTGCTCAGCTATGTTCATATCAGCATTGTTTGTAATAGCCAGAACCTGGAAACAACCTAGATGCCCTTCAACTGAAGAATGGATAAATATTATTACATTTAAAGTGAGAAAGCCAAGTCAAAGAAAGATTAACCTGCCAAACTTTAACTCTCAAGACCCAAACTATAAGATGACTACCAACAGTGCAGAGTATACAGTGGCCCCTTCACACTTGACTTATAAAATACCTTTGGGAAGCTGGGGAGATGAATCAAGAGGCAAAGGCGCTTGCTGTTCTTCTAGAAGACCCAAGTCCATTTCCCAGAACCCATGTCAGGCAGTTCACAACTGCCTGTAACCAAGGGATCTCACAGCCTCTTCTGGCTTCCCCGGGAACCCACAGAAACACAGATGAAAATAAAAATAAGTATTTGAAGTAAAAATACAACACTTTGGGAAAGGGACAGGAAGACCGAGTCATCACGCTTTGATTTAGGATAACTGAAATTCCCAGTCAGTTTCTCTGTGGACTCCATGGAATGTGAAGTTTTGGTAAATCTTGTAAAACATGCAGTCAATTGTGAAATACAACAACCTGAAGGACAAGGTTGGTTGTGGTGGTATTGTGTTCCCCAAAATATTGTGCATGCTAATAAACTTATCTGGGGTCAGAGAACAGGACAGCCACAATATTAAACATAGAGGATAGGCAGTGGTAGCACATGCCTTTAATCCTAGCATTCCAGAGGCAGAAATCCCTCTGGATCTCTGTGAGTTCAAGGCCACATTGGAAACAGCCAGGCATGGTGACTCGTGCCTTTAATCCCAGAAAGTGAGCCTTTAATTCCAGGGAGTGGTGGTAGAAAGCAGAAAGGTATATAAGGCGTGAGGACCAGAAACCAGAAGCATTTGGCTAGTTAAGCATTCAGGCTTCTAGCAGCAGTTCAGCTGAGATTCATTCTGGATGAGGACTCAGAGGCTTCCAGTGTAGATGTAACCAACCATTTTATTAAATAAAAAACACAGAACCAATGCAAGGAAAAAAGCCAAGAGGTCAGAGCTAAGAGCTAAAACCTTACCCTTCCTCCTGAGGTGGTCCTACCTCTCCGAACCAGAGCTACTTCCTGTGTTAAAGTCCTTATATAGAGTTTCTGTTCTGCCTTCTCATTGGTTGTAAACCCAACCACATGACCGCCTCATCACGGCCTGTCTGTATAGACCTCCAGGAGTTCCATGGTTGGTATTGAGATCAAAGGCATGTGTATCCAATGCTGGCTGTATCCCTGAACACACAGAGACTTACCTAACTCTGCCTACCAAGTGCTGGGGCTACAAGCATACGCCACCACTGCCCTGCTTTCCTATGGCTTGTTAATAGCTCTAACCCCCAGGCAACTTTATTTATTAACATACAAATAACATTTCAGTACAAAAGAAAATATCACCATATTCCAGTCTGAGGAAACAAGACTAGCTGAGGAACTGGCGAGGTGAGGTAGCTGTGACTTGTTCTGATTCTCTGATCTTCCAGCATTCACCCCAACTGGCCTCAGGTTTGTTTTTATTAATAAGACTTTCTAAGACTCCTGATACATTGGTGAACTTTTTTGCCACAAAATTTCTCATGCTGGTAGCTGCATTTGTCCATTTATTTATTAAAAAGGATTTATTATTCATGGCATAGAGCATGAGTATGAATGCATACTCTTTCAACTTTGTTGGAGGTTTTAGATGATATATTAAGGAGCTGACCCAGTAAACATTAAATATGAAATTTAGACAAGCATCTTTGGAAACCACAGAGTACTTTATGAGGAAGCAATGATCAGTAAGTTTGGAAGGTCATTGAAGGTCTCCACAACAAGGAAGATTGGAATTGCAATAGAATGAATGATATCAAGCTAATAATAATGTGCTACACTGGTGGAGGGACACTCCAAATAAGGGGACCACAGGGACAGAGTCTTGGGACAAAAAGAAGTTTATTTTGCCCCTGTGTCTAAGACAGAACATTTCCCTGGAGACTCAGAGTGATAGAGGTCACATGACAGATGAGCCAGTAGAGGCACAGACAGAAGGCAGACCATAGCAGCCTTGTTTCTATATTAGCACTGCTCTGTCAGCAAAGGGATTTCTCCAGAAGGATTTACACATGGAAGTAATTTAACTGAAAACAACTTGAGTGTCTGTCAGAAGTGAAACAGACCCGATGACTTAAAGGATATAGATGAAGAGATTCATCGTAGGAGGGATACCATGTCCCTATTCCTAGGAAACTAAGTAAATTCTTGTTTATGGCTGTGTGCTAATTAATAAATGGGAAGCAAACGGAGACAGTACTCAAGGAATTCAATAATCCTGATAAAATGATGGAAATGTAAGTTGAGGCTAGGGCAAGGTCAATAGATCTCAAAAGTGGCAATTCATGAAAAATACATTAGTGGAGATGAAAAAAAAAGGCACATGATTGAGAACCAGACCTTGCAATTCAAGGTATGATGTCATTAACTCAGGGCACATCTCCTTTAGAGAAGTTAGAACGTGTGAAGTTTGTTAACTTTTCTGAGGATCTACTACTTGAGAGAATAGAACCGGGATTAACATGCAGGCAGCCCTGTGGACCCAGCCCTCATGCTGTGGACATCATATATCAAGAGTGGAAACAGCAGCATGGGAGCAGGGCAGCCAAGGGCGGAGAGACGAGGTGTGGTGATGCTGTGTGCCCCAGCATGACCGACACAAGCTATCCCCTCACAGTACTTTCATAAAGCTCTTCCCATGCTTAACTTCATGTATTGCCACTGGGTACTACTCCTAAAGCCATGGAGAACTCACTCTCCACCCCAGGTATGTTTGTCCCCCTCTTTCTCTCACATTTTTACATACAAAAATTCTCAAAATTAACATTTTCTTTACTACGTTGCTTAATTTGTGATTTAACACCACCCCCTATTCCAGGAACTGGAAAAGTCCATAAATAACTACACTTGTAACATATTTTTCTTGGGTTTAACTAGAATTAAATTGTACTTTTTTCTTTTCTAGAGGAAGCAAAAGATACACATTATGATTTATTATTTTTTAATTTTATTTTATTCAAATAACATTTTTTCATTACTTTTACATGCCGGCTGTAGTTTCCCCTCCCTCCTCTCCTCCACCTTGCCCTATCTATGCCCTCCTCGTCTGCTCCTCCTTTGTCTCCACTCACAAAGGAGCAGAGCTCCCATGGGCTTGGACAAAGCATCAAGTTGAGGCAGGACATATCATTTGTATTTTAAACAAAATCCTTTGCAGTGTATCTACAGATAATTATCTATTTTTATTGTCACCCATATTCGTTGAAAATGGAAAACTCATGGACCGGTGAGATGGTTCATCAAGTAAAGCCATCACCACCACACCTGACGACCTCTGCTTGATCTCTGAAAATACATAGTAGAAGGAGAAGACCAGTTCTGTGAGTTTTCCTCTGCCTGCCGCATGCATACACACACACACACACACACACACATCAATAAATCAATAAATAAATATAAAAGAAGAATAGAAAACCTAGTTTTATAAAATCAATGTGACCAGTAGTTGATAGATGGTTTTTACACAAAGAACAGAAGAGGGGGATTGGCAGTGGATGACCTCTGGACTCACCCCCACCATTATTTGAAAAGCAAGAGCTTGTGGCTAGTCCCCATTTCTGTTTCACATTCTCTGATCTAAATTATCTTCAAAACACCCACAAGTTTTATCAACCAGACAAGAATCTTGGGAAGTACACTGACCACAAGTTGACCCCAAAAGCACTAATAAATGAACTAATACTTTGTATGAAGTGTCTATGAAGTGCCTGGTCAAAAAGCCAAAAGGTTATTCAACATGCATGTGGTGAAGGAGTAAACAAATAACTTAAATGAAAACTGTTGCTAAGAGTCTTGGCTAAAATATGAGCCCATTGTGAAAAGTTATTAAAAATGAATTTGTGCAAACTACTCTGTGTGGAGTGGTTCAACTTAATACTTAAATTATAATAAAATATCCATTTCATTAGTGATGATAATCAGATACAAATAAAACAGAAATATAAAACATCAACAGTAAGTACATGCCACCGACTCACAGCTGTCAAAACTCCTCTTGATTGTTTTGAAATCACCCTGTTTTTTTTTCTAACATGCAAACTTAGACTTTCTTCTCCTAAAGAACTTGAAGTATTTTTTTAAATTTAATTTTGTTCCATATCTTTAACTGTGTCTTTTTCTTTTTAAAAATTTAATTTACTACTTTTTTGTGTGTCTGGATATTTGTCACAAAATCATGTCAGCACACAGCTTGTGTGTTGGGTACCTGGAGAGGTCAGAAGAGGAAGTTGGATCCCCTGGAATTGGAGTTACAGGTAATTGTGAGCCACCTTGTGGGTGCTGCAAACTGAACCCATGTCCATGGGAAGAGTGACTAGTGCTCTGAACTGTTGAGCAATCTCTCCAGACCCTTGTCTTTTTTTTTTTAATCCATAGAGCTATTTAAAAGAAAGTGTGCATCAACTCTTGGAAAACACGGGGTATAAAATTTCTCTCCATATTAAATAATGTATTTCTGGGGCTAGAGAGATGACTCAGTGGTTAAGAGCACTTGCTGCTCTCGCAGAAGATCTCAGTTCACTCCCTGGACCCACATGGCAGCTCACAGCCATCTGTAATTCCATTTACAGAGGATCTGAACCCCCTGTTCTGGCTTCTGTGGGCAGTGACCCATGTCAGGAATAGATATACATGCAGACAAAAAACACATATGCATAAAATCTTTAAAAACTTTAAGATAATACTATATTTCTGTTTGCTTTCTCAATTTTGAAAAAGAGATGTGGTCCCATCAGAATCTTTTGTTAGCAATGATAAAGTTATTTAAACCTATATGGCATCTCATATGTCCCACAGGCTGTTTTGAATCTCAGTATAGAGAAAAGAACGGGTAGTTCTCTTCAGTGAGGCTGAATAGACAGCAGTTGTACATTATCTCTGATGCACTCTGGCCATGTGGCCTCACTTAAGCTATCAAGCAACCACTCCTCTTTGGTAGAGAGTTCCCAGTTACAGAGTTTCTCTGCTGTGGTCTGAATGTGCCCCCGAATTCACGTGTTGACATGTAATCCCACTGTGCTGGTGTGAAGTGGCTATGTTAAGGTGAGGTGATTAAACCAGTAAGGTTTTGCCATTGTGGGTGGAATAATGCCCCATAAAATGACTGGTGGGACATAGCCAAGGGCTCTTTTGAGTTCCTGCCCCTTCCGTCCTGTGACGTCATGGCATTTATCATTCCTGGAGGAGGCAGCCACAAACGTGCTGGCATCAGACGCACCTGAACCCTTACCAGACCCAAACTTACTGATGCTTTGGTTTGGGCTTCCTAGTCAAGACAAAATGTCTGTGCTTTACAAATCACCCAATTTAATGTGCTTTACTGTAGCAGCTCAAACCATTTAAGGTTCTATTCCTATAACTACAACATACAGGTATGGGGGTGTCACTTACAGACTTACATTTTGTTAGTTGTTAAACAGATAACATCAAGGTCCTTTCTCATCCCGTATTTTTCTCTTCGTATTTCTTTATCTAAATTTTTACATTTTACATTTATTTTATATCATAGGAAATTATTACAAACTGCAACTAGTTTTATTCTTTCTGTATTTTTTTTACTTTGTGTGCAGGTATGCATATGTATTTATGTGCTTATGCACATGTGTGTGCAGCTAGATGCACGCGCATGTATGTGGATACATATGGGAGCCAGAACTCAACTTTGGTTGTCATTTGTCCTCATGATCCCCCACACACTTTTGTTTGTTTGTTCATATACAGCCTTTCACTGGGCTGGAACTCACCAAGTAGCATAGGCTGGCTGCCAGTGAGCCACAGGGATCCACCTGTCCCTGCCCATCCTACCCTAGGATTTTCAGAGTACGACGCCATCATGCCTGGCTTTTTTTATGTGGGTTCTGTGGAGCAAATTCAGGTCCTTGTACTGGCAAAGCAAGCATTTTACTTACTGACATCTCTTCTAAGTCCTCTTTTCTATAAATTATTTACAAAAAAAGGAGATGCATACCTCCAATTCCTTTTTTCTCTTATTTTGAAGGAGCTAATTAATTAATGCATAGTTACCAGTTAGGATCTTAGCCTACGTTTTGGAAACAGTCAAAACTGGCAATGAAGTAAAAAAGAGAAGATGCAGATGAACAATGTGAAATGTGGACCGTTTGGTGTTTGCGTTTGGAGACCAGCACAAGCATTAATCAAGTGCAGCCCATCTAACACGATGTTCATTACCTCTGCATATTACACGACTCTTCATTGTACTGGCTGTACCTTTCAATCTTGTTGGCTTCTGTGCAATAGAAAGGGGTTTGTTGGTAGAATGTGAACAAAATAATTAAGCTGCATAACCATTTCAGTTAAGTTATCTGATTCTCCAAGATAGTCATCCTTTCTGAATGAGTCCCAAGTAATATTGTTAAATATGTACCATTCAGGGGAAGAAATGAAAAAAAAATCACTTTGTGTTCATTTTTCCAAGGTCCAAAAATTGTTCAGTAAATATTCTGTCTTCTGTGGCTGCTTTAAGATTCCCTGACAGTTGAAAATAAATACCTTGTAACAAAATACATGTAAAGCAAAAATGTCCATAACATGCTTTCTTCAAGAGCACATGTAACAAATAAAGATATCAAATGGATTGACATCCTGAATTACAGTGTAAAATAACATCCTGCATGACTTCTCTATGCTGGGCCCTGAGCTCAGTCTTAATTCAAATGCTGGCTTTGCTTTCAAAGAATCATGGTCCAATTCTGGGACTGACTCTGCAGAGCCTGGGTCCAAAGTTAGGGGGAAAGTTAAGAATGTGGGGCTTTGGGGTTCAGAATTAGCTATGCTTTCATAAGCTGCTTTTAAACTGGTTCTTATTAATTAGTCATGCAATAGCCCACCATTCCCTGCCCTCTGCCCCACATAAATGTGACACGTTCTGCTAATCAGGAGCAAATGTTCATTCTTCAAGTTTTGTGACTTTCCCCACTTCGGCCCACCCTGACTTTTAGATGCCAGGAAACCATCTGAAAGGAGTGTGTGGAAGATGGTGTAGGAATGAGTGTCTCCTGGAGGTGGCGTTACTGAACTCAGATGCCACATGGTAGATTTTACTTTTCCCTCAAAAGAAAGCAAGTATTCACTCTAAGTAAGTAGGAAATCTACAAAGCCATGTACACAGAGAAGTCCTGATAAAAATGGCACCTTTTTATTTTCTTTTTAAAAGGTAGTTAAGTTTTTGAAAGTGGTTGCTTTAACAATAAATACTATTTTAAAATCTTTTCCAATTTTCCCTCCTTTATGATTTGTTGTTGTGAATTTGCTGAGACAAAGTTTTTTTTTTTTCAGTGAAGTGCAGGATGGGTTTGGATTCATTGGATAGCCCTGGAAGCCGTGACCCGCTTCTGCTCAGCCTCCCTGGGCTGGGATTGCAGGCATGCGTCCCCACATGTAGCTCTTTTCAATCACTTTGAGATATAAAGAGCCCCATGTGTCTAACTATCCTTTCATTTCTTTATCATCCACTATGGTCAACTTTAAACCCGTGGCTCTATAGTGGCCTGCAGCCAAGTGTAGATTCTGATCTACATCTACATCTCTCATCTTTTCTTCACTTACAGCCAGGGTTTCTCTTGGGTACAGCCACTTATTCCTTTAGCTTCCTTACCACAGTGCCCAGCTCTGCCCTTTATACAGATTCATACCTAAAAGTTTAAAGTGTTAACTTTATTTCACAATTGTTGTGGGTCCACCTCTCCCCTCTTTTTTTTTCTGAGCTTCAACTTGTCTGCACTTGAAATAAATTTCAACCCCTATAAATAAATTTATTGGTCTTTATTCCCACTCTTTCCTGATAGTTCCTAAACTTTTTTCTTATAATGCTCGAAAGTAGTACATTAATGACTATATAAAACCATTTACATATCACTAGAGTAAAAGACTTTGGAGACCAATTACTTTATAGATGTTCTCTTTGAGCACAAACTGTATACCAGACCCTATGATGATGAATTATATGGATCATACTGTAGACTCCACCTTCAGCAATAACTTAGATGCAGTTGCAGCTGTGGCTGGCAATAAATGTTACATTTTATATGATCCTTGGGCACTAGGAATTCTTCTCAAATGCGAATTTAATTGGAATCCACTAATTTTGATAAACAAAACATTACAACTATATCAGAAATACTTTCTCATGTTATTGACTTTTTAAAATTTGACCTGTAGACCTTCACATTTTACTTAGAAAATATTAAATGCCTAAACATTTTAAGAGATTACCTGGATTATCCCATCAGTGTCTCACTGTGCCCAATGTGACTGTTGCCCAATATGAATGCAGGTTTTGTAAATACTACATATGTGCATAAAATGTACAGTCATTATTGAGTGTAGGAACATAATATAACATAATCAGTCAAGCCTTTGATATGCTATTGAGGTGATTTAGATTTTCACTTCTTTTCTCTCCTCTCTCAGTTACTAGATCAAATTTCTTTAAAATCGTCCTCTCACGTGGTGAAAATCCCTTTAACTTCTGGTGATCCTCTACTGTGTCTTATATTCAGTCTCTGTTAGTTGGTACGTATAAGCTTAGAGTAGCCATGTCTTCCTAATAAATACATCAGTCCATCAAGTTTATCTTTAATAATGATTTTCATCTTGATATGTATTACTCATTTGTTCTGACCAAAACCATGTCTGAAATGTGAACTCCCTTTTCTCTCCCACCTCCTATCTAACCATTAGCAAGTCTTTTGAAACCACCTTTAAAATATAGCCAGAATTTAATTTCTTCTCTCATGAATTGCTACTAGCAAGTTCAAGTTATAGGTTTTTTTTATTTTTATTTTTATGTCTTCCATTATTCAAGTGTATTTCATGCTCTCTATCTTCTAAGTCTAACAAGTTTGGCATTCTTAAGATCAAACATTGTTCGTTGTGACATCTGCTATTTTGTAGTAAATTGGATTCTTGTGTTCATTATAATTTTAGATTGTGACCTCATGTTGTGTGGGACTTTATCTCAGGAAGTACCATCTGGGTTGAGGGTAAATACCTCCAGGGACATTAGGTTTTGGCTTTAACCAGGTGTTCTAAATGGATAAGTAGCTTGGGACCATTTTTATGCTAATTTCATGATTGTACAGGAAATTAAAACACCTAGGCTATCTGTGGAGAAGTCTGAGTTAAATACCACCAAGAGAGATGTTTGTTTCCTCCTCTCAAAGTGTAGACTACGGTGTCAAATGTTCTTGTTATCTACCTTTGCAAGTGAGATGCTGTCTCCGAGGTCACGCTTATCCACCTACTTCTCTCATATCTGCGTTCCCAGCCCTGTGGGTCAACATTGTTCACCTCCCCTGCACAGTTGTTTTAAAGCATCTGGTTGGCAAAACTGGAAGCATGTCTTCAACACCCCGTTTTTTAAGAGCCACGGTCCACATTCCAGCTTACTACCCTGCCCTCCTCACTCTCATTTACTTTTTAATACTTTCCATTTCAGTAGGATATTTTATATTCTATTGACTATGTTTAAGTGTGTGTTAACAAGAACGCTTCTGAGGGCCTGCAATCATTTGACTGTAGCTAGTAGATGGATATTTACATCCTAAAATGTTTCCAAATTAAAGATCATATTCCACTGTTGAAATTTTGGAAATAAAAGGAAAGGAAGTGTTATTGTCTTCAAACAAGTTTATCTGGTCAACAAAGCATCCTGTGCCCCAGATTCTCCTTCTTCAGCATGCTATCCTTTTCTGATGGCTTTTGTGGCTTAGGTGTATCACCTCATGGTTTCAAAGTACCTCCTGCATCTCCAGAAATGTGCTACAGGTTGTTCCTTACAACAGAAAGAAAGGCTGCAGTGAGGCTTGCTTGCTTGCTTGCTTGCTTGTTTGTTTTTAAGATGGGGAAAATAAATCTTTCCGAGGACCTTTTTTACCCAAGGTCACTTAGTTCTCATTCACCAGAATTGCATTTCAGAGTCACTTCTAACACCATGGCAGGCTGGGAAACAGGATCAGCATTCTACTTTCCACAGCACAGGCTCTTAAACCATAATGACCACTTTGTAAATTGTGGATTGAACACCATATGGGGTCATGTTAAGTGGTGACAAAAATTTGACAATAGCAAAAGGTTTCAAAATGTGTACTGACCAAAACTTAATTCAAAAATCAAACATGAAATTGAAGTTTTTGGAAGAATTCATCCACACAGGGTCACATGATTTCATTGCAGCCTTGGCTCTGAATGCTGAAAACACATGGCACTGTGCATGCCTTATCCTGTGCAGCCCTAAAGAATCCAGAAACACCTAGGCTCAGATTCTAGACCACTGCATATGATGAACGATGCTGTTTTTATGGTACATACAAGGGTTTCTGCTTTTGTAGAATCATGCTGGTTTAATTACAGAAAACAAATCTTTTCATAGGTTTCTACCACCATTACTCTGCATGTAAGTATCAAATCAGTATCTTTGGATTTTATTATGGTTTGACATTCAAGTTTAACAACTGCTATTCAATAGGCCAGTGAGATGAGACAGCTGGCTAAAGTATCTACTGTAAAAGCCTGGCAACCTGTGTTTGATTTCCAGAACCCAGAACCTATGTAAAGATTGAAGGAGAGAACCAATTGTTTAGACTTGTCTGTTCGCATTCATGTCCTTCATCATGCACACATATACACAATAGTATTAATAAAATTAAAGTAAATAAATAAAACCTATAAAAATGCTATTTGAAGAGCGACATTATGGGATATTTCATTGTTTGTAACACACCTGAACATCATTAAATGTAGATTCATAGCATACCCAATGTCTTAATTACTTTCCTTTTGCTATGAGAAGAGACCATGGCCAACACAGCTTATAAAAGAGAGAGTTTGTTTGGGGCTTACAGTTTCAGAGAGTTTGAATCCACAGCCATTTTTGTGGGGAGCATTGTAGCTGGCATGCAGACAGGCATGGCTCTGGAGAAGTAGCTGAGACATCTTCAGACAGAAGCAGGTGGCAGAAAAAGACACTGGCTGGCCCCTGGTACCACACCTCCTCCAACAAGGCAACACCTCCTAATCTTTTCCAGATAGTTTCACCAACTGGGGACCAAGTATTAAAACATATGAGCTTATGCAAGGCATTCTCATTCCAATCACCATACCTGAGTGAATGCATAAGAAACAGTAAGGAGTAGCATTTTAGCACACAGGCTGGGGAAAATCTTCTCTCAGATTTGACACGTGATTATTCCTGTTATTGATATTTGGTTTAAATTATGAGTATTGAATACTGAAAAGTTTGCTTTAAATTTAGACTCAATTTACTTCAACATAAAAATACTACAAGCATACTCTTTCAGGTATCCTTTATAAGTGGCATTGAATGAGACACATACAACAGCAGCAGAAAGGAATACAAGGATGAAAATTTAGGGCACAGCTATGCTTTATTGTGGAATGTGTAACAAGTCTCTCAGATGCCTCCAGTTTCATCTGTTATTCCTGTAAAATCTCTAGAGTAGAGATGGACCAACATTTAATTTAAGATAAACTCCATTCCTGCTGTTTCATTGACTGTCTATGCTTCTTTTATTTATTTTAATTATTTTTATATTATATGTAAGAATATTTTAAAGTTATTCTTTGATGACTTCATACATGTATACACTAAATATTTATCATGTCCACCTCCAGCTCTCTGCCCCATATCTCAACAGGTCACCCTCCCATCCTCCTTCTTAAAGCACTCCCAGCTTTAAAAGAAATAACCCACGGCATTCAACCTAAGCTGCCCCAGGCCACTTCTTGTTTCTAATGTTTTTATTCTCCTATTTGCTATTATTTACCTTGGGTATACAAGGCTTCGATATTTATCAGTATAGTTGATAATTCAAAGACAGTGACTTCAATCCAAACTAGTCTCCTGATTCACAGACCCATGTAGATAAGGTTTTTTTTGTACATCTCTATTATATTCTACACACAGTCAAAACTCAAAATGTGCAAATTTGAACTTGTCAATAGCACCAGGTTAGTTTTTTTTCTTTTTAGTTGATGGTTTATAATTCTTTACCATTTTAAATTATTTCAATGTGCAAATTGCCCTTCATGTGGCCCGCTTGGGTATCTGCTTTCCTCTCTTCACTGTGAGCTCTGAAGCTATAAATACCACCTTCTGGTCCCTTGGCTTTTCTTCATGTGGTTTCCTCTGTAGTACTCTGCTCACCTCTTTTCCTGACTATATCACCTCCTCTTTTAAGTCTTAGTTTAAATGTCATCTTCTTCAGGACACCTCTGCATCCCAGTCTTAATAATCTGCCTTTCCCGCTTTCCTTACATCATTTTCCATGTATTTGCACTTAGCACATTATTAGAACTCTAACTCGATTACATACTGCTTCTAGTTCCTTGAATATCATTGCATCTTCTGATTATATTTACAGTCCACCACTAAGTCTATGTCTTTAATAAATGAATTACAGCAAAAAAAATGCTCTGTCTGTATTTTCTTAATAAAACAGTTAATAGAAATTCAAATACTGTGGAATTAATTGAAGAATATGCACAGCATGTTCTGGGATACAGATATAGAAAAACTAATAGTATATATAAAATACAGACTTTTCTCATTTGCTTTATTATATCAATTTTACTGACCATTCTGTATCAAGTTCTATCTTTTGCATGAAATAAAATTATATATATATATATATATATATATATATATATATATTTGTTTCAGTTATACTCCCACTGTGTTAGTGTTGTTACTAAAGACAGTAGCTCTGGTAATAAAATGTAAGGTAGTGGTAGTCAGGTGATGAGTCCTTAAGATGCTTTTTCTATGTAGACAATGATGATGTAGAAACAACCATGAGGATGGGCCATGGATGGTAGTCATGTAGGCACTGGGAGTAGTGATGATAAGGAAAGTTGTGGACTATCTGTGCAAGACAGAGGATGCAGTATTGACTTTTCCATAGATTTCCTTGAGAAATTATTTAATCATTTTAGATAGATAGATAGATAGATAGATAGATAGATAGATAGATAGATACAGACATATAGATAGATAATATGGATTACTATGCAGTTAAAGAGAAAGTAAAGTACTATTATTTTAACCCTTTAAGTTATATCGTTATTATTATTATTATTATTACTAAGTAGTTATAAGACATTTAATAATTAGATTTGGGGGGTGTCTTGGTTTTACTCTTCAAAATATCATGGTGGGTCTGGAGAGATGGCTCAGAGATGGTTAAAAATATTAACTGCTCTTGCAGAAGACCCAAGTTCAGTTCCTAGCACCCACACAGAGCAGTTCACAACCACCTGAAACTCCAACTCCAGATGGATCTTGTACCTCTGGCCTCGGCAAGCACCTGCACACAAGTGCCCACACCCACACGTGGGTGCAAACCTAAACAAACATAATTAAAATAAACTGTTTTAAAATAAAATCATCATTATTTCTTCTACATGAAGTCCTATCAAAGTTAATAATAGTGGAAATACCTTAATTTATTTGAATTCTTGTATGTAGTCATTTTTTTTACTTACTAGGTAAGGAAATAATAATATTTATTAATGTATATATGTTTATATGTGTGTATACATGCAAACATGTGTGTGTGTTTTGTTGAACAAATTTAGTTCACACTCTTATCTGCTGTGGTTAAAAGAGTCCTGGGTCAAATGGTGCAAAGAAGAGAGGAAAGTGATTCTTAATTATCAAGAAAGGAAGAAGAGACATCATTTCTTCTTGTCTAATACAGAATATATGAAAAGTGAAACATCCTGAAAACCATAGTCCATACATATTTTCAAATCACTATGAAATAATTAGCCTAAGACATAAAGTGTGCAAAAAAAATTGAACAGTCAAAGATACATTATCTGTGATACAGACCAAAAGGTGAATAGTCTTCAAGATCCAGAGAAGTCTCAGAGAAGAATACTGACTGGCTTGCCTTTGACCACTCTTCTATATTTAAATAAGTCAACCAACCAACCCAGATAATTTTTTTTCAAATGTCTGCATTGAACACTCAGTCCTATGACCATGTAAGTGAAAGGCTGTTACATTAGCGTCAACAGAACCATAGTGGGTGGGGAAGTGAGGCTGCATAGTCTCAAATAAGAGATGTTTTTCTAGAGACCATAGAACAGAAGTAAGACACTTTAGTTGCGTATTTTCATATATTTGAAAATACCATGTTAGCAAAAACTTTTATTAAGTGAGAAAAGTGTCTATCATCCAAATAAAGTTAGCAAAATTGAGAATGAGATAAACTTTAAAACAGAACATCTCAAAACCTCATTCGTTGATTCTTTCTCTGAAATTGTCCTTCTAATTGTCCTAGAGATCTGTCAAGGCAGAGCTTCTAGTCAGTCATTTATTAATCTGTTTTTTACTTTGATTTTTTTCCAAACAACTGGCATTGTTTTATCAGGGATTTTGAAGATCATCGACTTTGAATTGGGGATGAAAATCCTAAATCCTCTCTTCTCCACTAAGTTTTATATTCTTGATAAATACGAGTATTAATGGCTCATGCACAAAATAGAAGATTTGTACGCAGCACATATAAAAGTACCTAAAAATTTTCATGGCTTTCATGTGCTCTTTTACAAAATACCCCAGTTGGTACAATGTCATGAAAGACCTATAGCCTTGAGAGCACATGCCAGATGTGGCATCAGAGGAGAACCTGTGTTCCTTACTTCCAGGCTTCATTTCTGCATTTTCTCTTTGTTTCTTCCCAGGAAATTCCTTTGCACTGTGTATCTGCACTGTTTAACTTTTCTTGATAGCTGGACTCCTAAAATCATCCCATATGGACATTTTTATGGATGGTCACACTGTGATAAGGGGCAGGTTTGTGTTCTGTGTACATTAAGACATTTTTAAGTTCACATTAGCTCCCATAATTTTCAAAGCCAGTTCCTCCTGGCAGAGTTCCCTGCAATTATAATTCCATTATTGTCTGCCAGTCTTATGACCATAGTCTATTTTATGCCAGCATGTGTGAGTGTAAAAGGAAAGAGATATGTGGGGTCCAACTCCATCATTTGAATCTTGCTTGGTTTCTGATTCATTTATCCAGACATTACTCAGCCAGTGTTAAGAATGTTTGTCAGGCTGGGCATTGGTGGTGCATGCCTTTGATCCCAGCACTCAGGAGGCAGAGCCAGGCAGATCTCTATGAGTTCAAGGCCAGCTTGGTCTACAGAGTTTTAGGAAAGGCGCAAAGCTACACAGAGAAACCGTGTCTTAAAAGAAGAAGAAGAAGGAGAAGAAGAAGAAGAAGAAGAAGAAGAAGAAGAAGAAGAAGAAGAAGAAGAAGAAGAAGAAGAAGAAGAAGAAGGTTTGTCAGAAACATTTGATATCAAAACACCTTTCCTATAGTTTGTTAAATTTCTCAAAAGAATCTCCCAGTGAACTGGAAATGAGTGATTTGACCAAAGCAAATAAGGTTAAATGATGTAGCAGGGTCCTTGCTGTTGTTCCCTTTGGGGGCGGGGGGCCAAGTAGGCGCAGAGTCAAACCACACAGACTCTGGGAGAATGTCCAAACAACAGCTCAGTTTATTCAGGAAGAGGCAAGCCTTATATACCCTCCACCCAACCCTGGGGGGAGGTCTGATGAATATGCATCAGCTGGTGTGACATGGCTGCCTCTCATTGGACTAGGTCATCTCCCTGATCATGTTTCAGCTGCTGTTGCTAAGACCATCAGACAGACCCAGACTGACTCTCAGGAAGTATCTTTTTTACTTTACTCAAGCTCGTTAGGGATGAGTCATCCCACAAAATGGTATGGTGGTTGGAATGAAAATGGCCCCAGAGGCTCATAGGGAGTGGCCCTATTAGGAGATCTGGCCTTGGTGAAGTAGGTGTGGCCTTGTTAGAGAAAATGTGTAAGCAGGGGTGAGCTTTGAGGTTTCAGATGCTCAAGCTAGGCCAGTGTCTCACTCTCTCTTACTGATGCCTGCTGATCTTATGTAGAACTCTTAGCTACCTCTCCAGCACTATGTCTGTAGGTATGCTGTCATGATTCCCACCATGATGATAAGAGACTTTGAAGTGTAAACCAGTCCCAAGTAAATGCTTCCCTTTATAAGAGTGGCCATGATCATGGTGTCTCTTCACAACAATAGGAACCCTAATGAAGACAGAAGTTGGTTCCAGGAGTTAGGTATTGCTATAATAGTTCTGACCAGGGTTTTCTTTGGAGGAATTTGGACTTATGGGCTTTAGATTAGAAAAGAAGTTGAACTCTTAAAATGGGGCTGAATGGACTTTCCTAGTAGGAGCATGGAAGACAGTGGTACTGAGGGAGATTTGAACCATGGGACCCTGGCTCATGAGGTTTCAGAGGAGAATATTAGTATGTGGCCTAGAGATCACTCTGGTGATATTTTGGTGAGGACTGTGGCTGTTTTCTGTCCTTGTACAAAAAAATCTTCCTGAGGCTAACTTGAAGATTTGTGGATTAACAGCTTTGGCAGAGGAGATTTCTAGACAGCCTATTTTTGACTGTGTTACTTGGTTATCAGTGGCCACACTTGTACAGATCCATAATGAAAAGGGGGAAGCTGAGCAAGAAAAATAAAAAATGTACAGTTTGAGGAGTAAGGGGACACCAGGAAGTATAAACAGATTAAAGAAAAACCTGATGCTAAGTGGAATAAAGGGAGTGGTGGCCTCATAGAAAGACACCACCCAGCTAAGCTGTTCACTTTTGAAAAGGTAATTAAAAGTAAGAAGGAATTAAAGAAACGCTTAGGATGAGCTTGGTGGTGCATACCTTTAATCCCAACACTCAGGAAGTAGAAGCTGGCAGATCTCAGTTCAAGGACAGCCTGGTCTACAGATCACTGCCTACAGATAGTTTAGGCAGTGAAGGAAATCATCAAAAACAGAAAGTTGGTGGAGATATAATTGAACAAGGAGCCATATTCCAGCCTGAACAAGCATCAGAATTTGGCAGCTCCAGCCACATGGTTCTGACTTTAAAGTCAAGGATAGAAGAAATCAGTTAAGGAAACTGCTGAGGCCAGACATGTATCAGGGGTGTCCCTGCATGGAGGTCTAGAGAGGCCATTCCTTGAAACTGTGAAGGTGAACCCTGGCATGATGGCTATTCTTGGTTGTCAACTTGAATATATCTGGAATGAACTATAATCCATAAATGTGGGGCACACCTGTGAGAGATTTTTCTGATTGGGTTGAAATGGGTGAATCCACTTCTAGTCCAGACCTTTGAGGTAGAAAGACACACACCTTTGATGCAGATCTTGAGGCTGAAAGACAGGCCTTTAATCCAAATCTTGAGGTGGGAAGATATACCTTTAATCTGGGCTATAACTTCTGCTGGAAATCTATATAAAGACATAGAAGAAGGGGACATTTGCTCTTTTCCTTCATTCCCTCACCTTGCTAGCACATCTATTCCTTCACTAGCATCGACGCCTACTTCTCTGGGATTCCAGCATATACAGAAGACCAGCTGAGACATCTAGTATTGTGAGACTGAGCAACTACTAGATTCTTGGACTTTCTGTTCACAACTAGCCATTGTTGGATTAACTTGACTGAAGCCTATAAGTCCTTTTAATAAATCTGAGAGAGAGTGTTGGCAGGGGAAATTCATCTCTTAAGTTCTATGACTCTAGAGAACCCTGACTAATACATCTGGATTGCCTTAGAGAACCCAAAATGTTGGAGATGCCAGAGTTCCTGAATATCTGGCAAGGAAAGCTGCTAATAAGGAGTGGAAGCAGCCCAGGAAAGAGAACTGTGCTGCAGTCAACAAAGCTGAAAGGAGTTGGAGATCTGAAGAATACTTTGACATCAGACATGAAGATGCGGAATTTGGAGTTTTCCCCATCTGGTTTCCAGTCTTGTTTTTTTTCCAGTATTTCCTTACTATGATTCCTTTTCTCTCTTTTAGAATAGTAATGTATATTCTATGCCATTATATGTTGGAAATATGTGCTCTGCTTTTTTAATTTTGATTTTACAGGGGTTACAGTTAAGAGATTACCATGAGTCTCTGAAGAGACTTCGGACTTTGGACTGTTAAGTGGGGTTGAGACCGACAGACTGAATGCATTTCTGGATTATGATATTGCTACATGCCTATGAGGGCAGAGAGTGGAGTGTGGTGGTTTGGATGAAAATGGTTCCCAGAGACTCGTAGGGAATGGTACTATTAGGAGGTCTAGCCTTGTTGGAGGAAGTGTGTCACTGTGCAGTAGACTTTGAGGTTTCAGATGATCAAGTCAGGCCCAGTGTCTCTTTCTCTCTCTCTTCCTGCTGCCTGCCAATCTGATGTAGAACTCTCAGTTAGTTACCTCTCAGGTACTATATCTGCCTATGTGCTGTCATGCTTCCTGTCATGATCATAATGGACAAAACCTCTGAACTGTAAGCCAGCCCCAATTAAATGCTTTCCTTTATAAGAGTTGCCATGGTCATAGTGTCTCTTCACAGCAATGGAAACCCTAAGACAAGTGGGGAAAGGAAAAAGAAATGGTTTTGCAATTGTTTTTAAACAATAAAAATTTTTCCTAAACTTCAAACTTATGTTTTCTGAATGCTTTCTATACTTGGTGGGATATTCTGCAAATTAGCTATTCCAATCCTTGCATGCATTTTCCCTTACTTCAAGGTCTTTGAAAACATTTTTCTTCCTTTCTGAAAACCCACACAGATAATGCCATTCTCCTGAGAGTTCGAGTGTTCTTTTAGCTCATTCACTGAAGTCTCTTGTTATTGATAAGTGATCTGTACAAGCCAGTTCTGTTTATAGGAAGGATCTATGATGCTTCCTTTTGGATTATGGCATAGTAATCATGATGATTTTTAATTATGGTGGGCTTGCTGTTCTAAGCCTGACAATAAGAAATCATCTAGTTCCTGTAAGTGACTGCCTGCTGTAAGGAAGACAAAGGTTTCTGTTAGACATGTAAACTCACACTATTATAAAGAAAAGGATTTGAGCAAAAGTCAAAGGGTGTATACCCAAATTCAGTTTCATTTTTTCCCTAAATCTAGGACTAATTCAAATTAAAATTAACATAACTAGTGATAATTGAAATATTTTTAAGTAATCTATGGCTACAAAATTTTGTCTTGATTCTAAAGTTCAAAGTTAAACTAAAAATTACTTTATTCTTCTAATTCCTGCCTACAAATCCAAAGAAAGATATGGCCAGTATTAAACAATATACAAAAATTTGGACCTGATTGAATGTCCAATTTAGTCTTATAACTTCAATTGGAATATGAGAGGACACACAAAGACAAACATTTAGCCACTTAATGGTCACCATAATTAAAACACACAATTAGAGCAGGGAAACTCATCGTGTATATTAAGATAAATAGAAATTTTTCTGAATTATAAACTTAACTTTATAAGGTTTGAAATATCATGACTCCTGAATTTTAGTCCTTCAAATTCTAACTTACTCTCACTAAGTTGTCTAGCTTTCCTATGTCAGGAAATTGAAAAAAATCTAAGAAACATGAAAAAGAATTAGTAGACTCCAGGGCAGCAAAGAAGACAAACAGTTGACATCACCATGAACAGAAATCATGAGCGTGTTCCTGATCAACATAAGAAAAAATTGTTTGGGAAAGATTAGTAAGTGAGGAGGTTGAAATTTTCTCTGTAATGTAAGACTAACAGAAACATAAACCTCTCTCAAAGTAGACCTTTGCAAATGCTCAAACTATGAATTTGTGTACTTCTAGAAACAGCGTGTAGGATTCATGATTCTCCATTGTGGAGTAAAAGCCTATTCATTCATGTGGTTTATCAAAATGGAATTAGGAAATGTTATACATACCAACACAACTGATCCCAAACAGACCTCTTTCATATAATTCAGTATCTGGAATAAAGAGCCAGACCTCATGTCCCTCCTTGGGCTGATACTAACATTAGCATTTAAGGCAAGGTTCCAAAGACCAGGACTATAAGGATATTCATTGAAGTGAAATATGCTTCATCTTATTCCATGCTATTATTCCATTACATGATACTTCTGAAACTGTACACGCTCCAGAAGGGTGATAAATTTTCTAAACTTATTTATATAGTTTCTAAAAGGAACCCTGAATTTTCAAATTATAAATGTTGCTAAACAATTTATATGTGTATATATATGAAGGGAGAAATAAAACTTGTTATTGTAGGTGAAATGATTGTTTATTACATTACAAAATTACAAAGAATTGACCAAAAATAAACTTATAACAAATAAGTGAGTAGAGGCAAGTATTAGAATCCAAGATTAAGTAAAAATATAACTTACTTTTCTATACATCCCAATGAACAAATTGAAATAGAATTAAAAGTAATTACAACGAATTTTTAAAAATTGAAATATTTAGCCATATAGCTAACAGAATTTATATAGGATCAATATATAGAAAACTAATTTAAAAACCTGATGAGTATAATCAAAGAATTCTAGCCAAATAGAGATATCGTCTGAGTTCAGGAATTGGGAGACTCTATTATTAAATTATCGTTTCTTCACCATGTAATCCACAGATTCTACACAATCCTAATGAAACTCAAGAAAACTATTTTGTACACATCAAAAATCTGGATGTAAAGATGGTATAAGAATACAAGCTAGCCAAAATGGTCAAAACAATGCTGAGGAAGAACAAACTTGCAGTGCAGATACTATCTACTTAAAGACTTATTATAAAGCTAGAGTAGTTAAGACAAAAGCAGATGCAGAGATCAAGTGAATAGAAACCATAGAATTCAACCTCCCACAGAGTCAACTAGTTTTTGACAAAATGATAGTTCAATTAATGAAAGTTAATTGTTTCAACAAATAATGCTGGAAAAATTGATGTCCATATGCAAAGATATTTTTAATCAAGAACAGACCTTTTATAAATTTATTGAGCAGAAACTTAAATGTCAAAAAGCAAAATTACAAATGTGCTAGAAATAAACATAGAAGAAAGTCTAGATATCTTTGAGCTTGGTAAAAAGATCTTTAATTAGAACTCCAAAACCATTATCTGTGAAAGAAAAAAATTTAAAGTATTAACAAGTTGAATTGTCCAGACATTAAAAATCCATTTTTAAAGACACAGTTAAGAAAATAAAAGATGAGCTATTTAGCATGGGAAAACATGTCTTTGCAAAGAACATATCTGATGAAGACTCTGCTCCAAAATATACAAAGAATTCTTCAAACCCAACAACAAAAAAATTAAAAACTCAGTTAAGAAATGAGCCAAAGATTCAATAATCAATCAACACCTTAGCATAGAAAATACAGAGATGGAAAATAAGTCATAATTAGGTAATTGCAAGATAAACAGTGAGATACCTTTGCAATAGCCAAGTCCATAAAACTGACAATAGCTGATCCCATCAAGAACATAGAACAATTTGAACTTTTTAATTGTTAGTGGGAATATAACATGGCACATACATTTTGGAACTTAGCCTGATAGTTCAATGTAAAAACTATACATAGTCTTTTCACATGACCCAGAAATCACTCTCATAGGTATTTTCCCAACTAATGTGAAAGTATGTGATAACAAAAAAGTCTGTGTGCTAATATTTATAATACCTTTACTGATAATTGTCAAAAAACCTAGAAGAGACCAAGATGTCTTTCACGAGCAAATGCATAACAAACTGTGATAATATCTTTACAATGGTACATTGTTCTAAAATAAAGAGAAATGAGCTTTCAAGTCCTAGGAAAACATGGGTGAATATTAAAGGCATATTGCTAAGTGAAATTGAGTCTGAAAGGTGATATACCATATGATATCAATTAGATGACGTTCTGAAAGGCTGAACGTATAGAGATAGAAAATAGGTCAGTGCTTGTGGGATCCAGAGGAAGAGAGGAACTTTGAGAAGATGAAGTGAAAAGAGATGTCTTTGGGCAGTGAAACTGTGACAACAGATACATTAACTTTGAATACATACGTTCTTCATTTGTAAAAACAAGGAAAAAAAACTCACAATGCAAAAAGAAAATCTTAATTCATGCATGCTTAAAAAAATCATTTAGGAATCAAGGGATCCCAGAATGAAATGCATATGTGCAAAAATAATCTAACCACATAATAAATACATGAGACAGACTCAGTAAGGGTGGTAAAAAAAAAAAGATACTGACATAAGTAACATTGGAAATGAGGGGACTGTATGAGTCAAGGTTAAGGGATCTTCACAATTGCTAGACTAAGCAATAGAGTTGTTTCTCATGGGTCTGTGGGTAGCAATCATTTGAACAACTGGGTGAATACATGGTGGATGGCAGAAGCCAAATTTCTCACTGTTGGATTGGGAGTTCAGAGAGGAGCATGGGAAGAAAGCAAGAATGTCACATCTGGTTGTGGTTTAAAACTGGAAAGTTCAATATGAACTGGTGTTTAACTTTATACATACACTTACAGATACACGGAGAACTAGCCTTGCTTAGTCAGCCAGCAGGGCCAGGAATCAATGGCACCCAAGCAGCAAATAAATATATCCAGACTAGATTCTAATATTAACAAAAAGAGCCAGCACCTAAGAGAAAGGGCCAGTTCTATCCTAGATCACAAAAGTACAACATGGGCCTGAAGCATCTTTTTTTTTTGGGGGGGGGGTTGGTTTTTTGGAGACACAGTTTCTCTGTGCAGCCTTTGTGCCTTTGGAACTCGCTTTGCAGACCAGGCTGGCCTGGAACTCACAGAGATCCGCCTGCCTCTGCCTCCCAGGTGCTGGGATTAAAGGCGTGCAACCACCACCGCCCGGCTGACCTGAAGCATCTTAACTGAACTGAAATGTAAGGAACTGTCAAAAGTAGAAATAAAAACAAAAGTACCCTACAATGACAGACATGTGTCAAATCACATCAGAAGCAATGAAAACCACCTTCACTAGTCAAAAATGGAATAACTTGAGCATGGAAATAGAGTAAATCTAGACTGCAATCCTGTCAGTATGAATCTAGGTGTCTAGACTGACATAAAAGAATG
This sequence comes from Peromyscus aztecus, assembly GCA_902168405.1. NCBI lineage: Eukaryota > Metazoa > Chordata > Mammalia > Rodentia > Cricetidae > Peromyscus > Peromyscus aztecus. Next base: position 31,935 of record CABHPQ010152638.1, read on the forward strand.
GTCAAGCAAGTAGAGAAGGACAGACCATCTCCACACAGAAAACTCCTGGGTACTTATTGTAGGTACTCTGCAGCTCACATTGGAGCTATATGTGTGAGTTCTTTCCGGAGAAAGACTGTGGAAAGTTGAGAGGGAGGCTGGGAAAAGAGAACTTTGTGAAGGAGAAATACGCCTAAGATGACCTCAGAGAAGGTTCATCAGCCGTCATAAGGCATGTCAATTGAATGGTTCCTTTACCCCTGGGCTTTCTCTCCACACATACCAAAGCTGGGTCTAGGCATGACAAAACATCGGACAAACTCTAGATGAGGAAATGTGCTGCAAAATGCCTGACCAGTGTTCCTCAAACTGTGAAGATCATCAGATACAGGGAACATCTTAGAAACTGCCTCAGGCAGGAGAAGATGGGAGTGAGGGAATGTATGTAGTGTATCATGGACATGATCCTGGGACAGCAATGAAATCATGACTGCCAGGGAAAACTAAGAAACTGAACAACCTATGAACTTTGGTTTTGATGATTATCTATATTGGTTCGTGGCACTGTTGCAAGATGTCCATCATAGGAGGGACTTACGGTAAGGGTGGAGAATTAAACAAAAAACAAAACACTTTTCCTGTCTTCACTTTTGTGCAGTAAATTTAAAACTATAAAATAAATTAATAGTTGGGGGTCCAGGCATGTTAATGCATGCCTTTAATCCTGACACTAGGGGCAAAGGCAGGTAGACCACTGTGCGTTCAAGACTAGCTTGGTCTATACAACATGTCCCACAGAATCCAGGGCTGCATAGTGAGACCTGTCTATGAAAGAAAGTGAGAACGAAAGAATGAAAGGAAGGAAGGGAGGGAGGGAGGGAGGGAGGGAGGGAGAGAGAGAGAGAGAGAGAGAGAGAGAGAGAGAGAGAGAGAATCAAAGACTGTCCATAATGTACAAGTTCAAAATTGTAGAAATTACATATAACACTCAAAGTAATATATCTAGTCCATACATTTTTTATCAATTATGCACACTTACATTTTATGGTGTTTTCATAGTCATGATATTTCACTTTCTTAATAACCTAAAATTAGGTGTTTTAATGGTTGTATCAAATAGCTTTTTAAATGAGAATAATCCCTCCCCAAACTCTTAAGAACAGCTTATCCTCTAATATTCTCAAGACTTAATAAACATGAAAAATTGAGTTCTAGTCTAATTTTAAGAGTGTGCTGAGTAACTCTGGAGAAGAGACAGATGTGAAAATTGAGATAAAGGAAGAAAAATAAAATTAAGGAGATAGTTGATAAACCTAAAAATGTTTTAAATGTTATTAAATAATTCATAACCATGTGACAATCCTCTACGTTTTTGTCTTTTTTTAGATTTCAGAAACAATTTGAAGTAGATTATTGATATAAATAAGGTAAGCTTTTGTATAGGTTAGAAAAGCAGACACATACCTTTGCAATCATTTGACCTAGCTGGATGTACACACTCATTTGTTCCACCAAGAACCATTATAGCCAACTACAGAACATGAATTTTTGGTCACTGAAACACTAACACAAGGCCAGTGGTGAGAAGACAGATCAGAAAGCGCCAATTCATTCATCAGCATCGTGAACTGTGGTCAGATGAGTAGGTATCAGTTTCAAAAGACAAAGAAAATAGATAAAGGGAACAAGATAAAGGTGGAGGCAGGTGCTTTATAATTCATTAGCTATATTTGTGACAGCCTTTGAAGACAGATATGACAAGCATGGTTATGACTTTCCTTTGAGGCCTGAGTTCAGCGGCAGATTAGTAACCTGATAACTTTTCTATATTTATCTCCACAACAGAGATCCATTTTCAAATCAGCTAACACAAAGCATGCTTTCTTTTCATGTGATTGCAACACTCAGTGATGGGGTGGGCCATCTGGACAGATTGTCTGGGGTCTGCCCAACACTCAGGAGATGCCTGTGATGAATCATCGCTACCTCAGCTGGACTGCTAAGAGGCAGGGGAAAACTTCGCCTGTCTAGGGTGTGGTTTACTGTGGCTTTTCTCAGATGAAACCGTTGCTCCTTTAAGGGAGAGGGGAGCCTTTGTTTGCGTGCAGGAATCCAAGGAGAGTGAAGGAAATAGGGAGTAGTACACCAGCCGTGAGAAGACTGGATCTACTTCTAGAACACTTGCTAGCACTTCTGCCCTTTCCCGTGTTTCTTCTTTTCCAGGGAAAATGGCACTTCTTCACTTCTCCTCCCTGTTTCTCAGCCTGGAAGTTTCAGCTGAACATCATACATGTTCACCCTTCTCTGGCCACAGAACACAAGCTTTCCTCAGTAGAAAGATGAAAAGAGGAAGGGAAGGTGAGCTAATGTCTCATTGATCACATGCTCAACAGAGAGGCAAGAAAATATTGGTAAAATATCTGTCTTCCTTCTGCCCATACTTTCCTTTTTCGATTCCTGAAGCAATTTTTGTTGGGTATATTCACAGGCTGTATGGCAGTGGCTGCCTGAAGTCAATGCTTTCCTAATTTTGGGAATAATTTAAATTCATGAAGAGAATATCACAAGTATTCCAGGAAGAATGGAATAATTCTTTGGACAGGAAGGGTTAGGTATAATTTTGAGGAAAAGGATTGAGAAAAAGGGTATCTAGGTCTTTACCGAACCTTAGTCTATATGGCAAGACCTCAGATAGAAATGGCTATGCTGTCCATCAAGCCCTAAATGTAGGTCTCTGATGCTCAGGTTGCCAAGGCTTCACCCTCTGTTACCAAATCAGTTAAGAAGCCATGATGCAGTCATAGTTTTAGGGAACACTCAGAACAGGGTGGCCAACAGGTTTGCTTGTAACCCCTTCTGTTCTGGGAGATCCTTGGCTCAACCTTGAAAGGGAAATGGGTTGTAGAGTTATGCATGTGCAAAGTTATATCACAATTCAGCTGACAAAATGATAGGAAATAATTTATTCATGGCTGAATTTGTAGCTAGAACATCATATTGTACATCTATCTTGCTTTATTTAATTTTCAAATTAAATTTCAATTCATACTCTCAAGTATTTCTGCTGCCTTTATCTCTTGACTGGTTATCATAGATACACATGTGAGTTCTGTTGGGTCTCCAGATTCTCAGGGTTAGTTTATTTGTAATCTTTGGTGCATGACACCCTCTCATTGTTGATCTAAATTGGACCACTTTTATGTATCTAGCAGCTTACTAATTATTTTTAGTGATAAGCACATGGGGCTCAGGAGATAGCTCAGTTGGCAAAGTGCCTCTCATACAAATGTAAAGCGCTGAAATCTATCCCCAGAGTCTGTGTGAAAAATCTAGGCTTTGTATACACACTGGTAATCCTAACACTGGGGAGACAGAGACAGGCAGGTCTCTGGGGTGCACTGGCAAGCCCACATAGGCTAATATGCCAGTGAGAGGCCCTGCTGCAAAAAAACTAAGGTGAGTGACATCAAAGGAAAGACTCCAGAGGTTGCTATCTGGCCAACACACACACACACACACACACACACACACACACACACACACA